>JAQJVL010004280.1:0-47223 GCA_035578905.1 Stictocephala bisonia | reverse complement strand
AATACTAATTATAATTAAATTCAAAAATACACATTTGAATTACCTGTACGTCAGTTGTAAATATTTTATTATTGTCCTTTTAGCAGTTATATGCTTGATTACTACACCTACAGGCCAAAATAGTACACACCTATGATACATCTTAGACATGCTTGGGGTTTGGGTATTAATAAATATTACTTTATTGAACACATTTAATATTATCTCAGGGAGGTACCTGCACGGAACTAAAATAGATAAACAAAATGAAGAACAAAGGCAGAATGTGGAACCATGCTTGGAAACATAAAGCACCCCAGGGATGTAAAAAAAAACACTGCAGAGCTCCTCATCGCATGAAATTAAGTACTTGTACTTTGTTTTATACCTCAACAGAATAAGATAATTATACTACGAGGCCCTGAGGAGAATTAAACTTAGAATTCAAACGCTTAGAGTTTGTTTGCCATTACTAATAGAACTTTTGACTTGAAGTACACATATCTAAACGTTTGTACACTAAGTGCTTTATATGTTCTGATATTTGTTAAGCAAAAATTATATAAATAAGCTCTAAAATTCCCCTTTTTAAATTGAGAATTTGATCAGTCATAAGCAGTATATATGATTTTAGCATAACATTCCTGTAATATGCTTACTTTTATTTCACCCTTCTTCGTAATAGATAGTTGCATTTCTTATAATATACCAACAGTATATATAATAATATTGAATTTAAAATAATGGCTAGCATGTCACCAAAATCCAATGGAGTGACGTGACATTAGGTGGGTCAACGTTGTACAGTAGTACATATATAAATAAATATACATATTAATTTTAAAATCAGTTTGACGAGGGACGTATCGCCCCCAAATATATCATTATTAATAAATATTATAAAATTGACTGCATTCATAACACTATTTACATTTATATTTTAATTGCCTATTGATGACTTGGAATATTCCTATTCTTTTTAAACAATTGATTATTTATTAACAAAAACATAGGCAATATGAATGCCTCAAATATCTCATTGAACAGCTGATTGTACACGTGACCAAGTAGTGTCTAGCCAAGTTATGACCTTACGGGGAACTGTAGAAAGCGGCAGGAAAAGACCCGCGAGACACAGTAGTATCTCATTGAAGTAGTATCTCATCTAGCCAAGTTGTGACCTTACGGGGTACTTTGGAGACACTTCTGAGCATTACTACAGTACTAATATACAAACAGTGGTAGTGACCCGCCCGCCCATACATGAACAGTGGTATCAATACTTGGTAGAATGTTTACTGTTAAGGTAAACGTGTTATTATATTATCAGCTGTTTAATGATCTATAAGTCAAGTGCTATTGCTTTTAATGAAGGTCCACGTAAATGTGGTAAAAGATAAACCAGCTGTAGTTAGCCAGCTCACTAACTAACACAAATATATTACTATCATGTCATAATATATTAAATTCATAATATATATTATGAAAAAAAATATATATATATAAGATTGTTTTATAATACTACTACCAAGTGTTGTATTTAATTTATTAAAACGTCAACAGAGAAAACACGCTTTGTTCTATATAACAATAAAGATGTTCAATGGATGAAAATGAGTTCTGAGAATCACTTTTCAAAGAGCTTTTTGAACAATAGATAATTATGTGATGTTAATTCTTTAAATTGTTTTGCCAGTTTAATCTGACAAAATCTTTTATTATGGGGCTGTTGATTCTTAATTTTTATTTTGTACATTTTGTATTTCTTGAAATATTTCATAAGTGGTTTATTATACATTATGTTGGGTTAAATGTTTGAGTGGACTTTACAGCCGTAACTTTGTTCCTTTATTAATGGCATTTTTAATTTCATTTATGTCTAATATCCATATTAATACTTAATAGTTTTGTTAATTTTTAAATATCTAACCTAATTATATATACTATGATTAGTTGTATTTGTAAATGTAAAAAGTGCATACACTTATATACATATTTTTACATAATTTGTTATTATATTATATGGATTTAATACTTTCAAGGTAAGAACATAATAGAAAATTTACATAAAGAGGGAAGCTAAGTAATAATACATCGTTCTGCTGTTATGGAAGTGCGCACTCGGACTGTGAGGAAAAATAAACTTTACTATAACATGTAGACGACAAACTATACAATATTTATTGCTCATATTAGGTCAAAAAATCTTTTATAAAAATTTTAAAAATAATATAACCAGGAGCTTGAAATATAAAGCCTCATTTATTGTTGGGTAAAGTGATGTCTGTCAAATGTCACTAAGTTTATAATGAAGTTTACGTTTCAGATATAATTCAGACAGTCCCAAATCTAAATAAATTATAAGCTAATTTCATTTTTATACTTTGAATTTCACAATATTTAACGTTTTATAGAATGTTGTTTTCTTTTTTTAAAAAGTAACATAGAAAAACAAGAAGATTCATAGTATAAACTAACAAATTAATACCCAACACAACACACTCTGTGTTATATAAATTAAACAATAATTAATCGTATACCTAGACGTCATTATAGTCTGCAGATATAGTCACCATGTTTTATTTACATCCCATAAGTGCAATGGGGAATCTGGTACAAGTAGTAACAACAAAATAAACATTGTTATTAAATATTTACTATTGTATTCAAGTAGAAAAATGTGTATGTGACAGAAATAAACTACAACATTTATAGCACTATTTGTAAATTTTTTTATTTTTAATTTTTGTCATGAAATGTTGCATTCTACACCAGGTAATAGCAGTAAAAAAAGCCACTAGGTTTTCCTTAAATATTTTAATGATTTAAGTATATTTAATTACTAATCATACGCTTAAAAATTGTATAATGAATTCAAATAAGGACACAAAAATAAATAAAAATAAATGCTGTTATGTTTTACATAATTTTTAATAACTTGTAACTTCTTATACAATAAATAAACCATAGTATATAATTTATTATCGATTTTTTTATTTAAATAAAACAAAACTAGAAATATTTTGCAAGCGTATGAGGTTCTCAGAGTTTAAATTTTATTGTCGTTAGTGTTTTAAATTTATATTCAAGATCAAGTTATTAAGCCGTTATATTGAGTATTTATGTAATACATTCAACATTTTTACATTAATTTTAGAAATATCCCTTTCTTTTGTTCTTAAGCATTAAAAATATTACTTCAAGGAAAACAGACGTACGAACGAAAGAGATTATCACAGTAATTTGAAAGCTATTCATTCGAGAGGATTAACTCAATGTTCCCTAGAATTTGTTGTAACGATACTCCTGCTCATATTTTGAAATTATTAGTTAATCTACGTTTCTTATTACGGTATAATCATAATGTTACTACTTTAGTTTAAGAATTGTAAACTTAAATTTTAGTTGGTATAATTGATCCTTGAACTATCAAATAAAAAACAGCTTCCTCTAAGTAATATTTAAATAATACAATTACATGAACTGTAATATATCAATTTATACTCGTAATATTAGGTCAACAAGTTAATGTAATATACTATTTGCAAATTTATGCAAAAAACATAAATATATAATAAAAGTGTCTATACACGCTAAAACGGGTGCTTCAAGAACTATCTTAGTTATTCAAATTATTCCAATCAATTAATCTTGATCGTGAAACATACCAACAAGGCATATCACTTTTAATACAATAAAAGTTCACTTAAAATATTACAGCTGTTGTTTGGTATATTTTTTGTTACATAATATGTAATGTTTCGCATAAAATGTCCATAATAATTAAATGGACAAGGTTTAAATTAACTATAGATAAATATATGTAATATTTTTAACAATGTACAATTGTATTGAAAGATTATTTTTTGATTATAAAACGAACACCAGCAGTGAGTTAGTGAAACTCAATATGTTGCATTATTTATAATTAAACAGCATGTTATTGTTGCAGGTTGGTTAAAAAACAGTGATTCTCAAATAACAGGTAAATTTAAATGCTTTTTTCCTTTAACCACAAAAGTTTAGGATGCATGTTGGCTATCTACAAATATAAACTGTATGTATGTGCTAGTGTGAGACTCATAGTGGGAACTAGTGTCATAGTGCTGTAACTTGCCTACATGAGGTTAAACTGTATTTTAGGGAATAGGTTATATTCTCGGTCCTCCTATAACTTACGTGACGTCCGCTTAGTGGTTGCCATCGACATGGACCCCCAGAGAAGTCTGGGGTGTGCTTGTTGGACGGTAATCATTTCCTAGATGCCCGTGCAGGGAAGATAACTAAACATTCATATTGTAAGTTGAAACACAACGTGGCTCGGACTCCACGTATGTTTCTCAGTGTTCCTTGTTATTGGGCTTTTATTAATTGACCATTTGTAAGGAATATTCATCCTTAACTAGTAAAAATGCCTCCACTCACTCATCTAAACATATCACACTCATTCTCTCGTCATATTCAGTCATATATCTATCATCACCTATCATTATAAAGTAATATCTCTATCATTAATAAGTAATAATCTAAGCTTCCCCAATGCCGAATTCTGAGACCCAAAATGGTATAGATAGAGATTTTATCATACTTCTTCAGGTTTACTATTCAAAACCTTAGAATTGGCTCTCTCATGAGGTCACTGAATGATGGTACAGGACTTTCGACTTCATGAGTGCTCATCTACCAATATGAGGACGTATGTAGTTAATATACAAAAGTATAATTTAAAGTATAATTTCTTATAATAAATATGCTGCAAGAAACGATTCACCACAAGAAAATAAAATGAACCCCCTGTTAAGTAGACAATGAAGGCAAAAAACGAGAGAAAAAGACGTACAAAACAAAAAAGCATCCTTAAGGATGTCTTTTTGTGGCTTTAAACAACAGCTTGTTGTTGCTCAATGTTGAACATTCTTTGAGTTAAACATTCTCTCTGTGTAACTTAGCTAATAAGAACATAAGTTGTATTTCTTTGGTTGCTTAGAACTGCATCGTGTTTTGTCTTAAAGGGCTAAATATATGTGTATAACAAAGGAATATAGTACTTTATACAATTTAATGTTTAATTTAGTTTGATATGTTTGTAAGCATATTTATTAAGTAAATATATTAATAAGATTTTAATCTGTTTAAAAAAGAATAGTAATGAATTAAAATGAAATTTATTCATTTTTTAGTAATATACTGGAACAAATATACTACAAATAGTAATAAAAGTTATTAAATAATAATGCACGATTTTGTATTTGATGCTTACATGTGATTTAATACGTTAAACTCTCATCTAGATACTAACAATGATAAACATTTTTATTCTGTATGGTGAATACATAATGACTACAAACGTAAAGTTCAGTTAAGTTGTATATTATTTCCAAAAATAATATATAACTTACCGTAGGAATATACATAACTTTATAAATATAAAAACTCGTACTGAAGATATTTTTCTCACGTAGAGGTGAAATGGTATCATGTTAAGAATGTTTACTAGAATTGTTGGGAGGAAAATACGAGAATACAATGGTATAAATAGTTAGTATTTTTGCTTGGCGTAACGTTACCAAGATATGGGTTCAATCGAAAATCAACAATCGTACCTTTCATTATTGAATTGAGAGGGACAAAAATGAACCAATGTTTATTTTGTTTTCTTTACATCTGCATCATATTTTCATTTATAAAATAAAATAATTATTAATAGAATCAAATGGTCATAGAATCCAACATTTCTCAACGTAAAAGCTTACAAACTGTTTTATTTGCATACAGTTCTATATGCAGAAAAAAATAACTAAGATCAATACAATTTATGTAATGTAAATAAAGTAAACAGAACAGACATTTTGTGAAAAATAGTTTTAAAGAAAGGAACAAAAGTAATGTTAAAAGTAGTTTCGATAGAACTTTGAATGTTAAGTATGGCTTCTGGCTTTACTTTTTTACCCATGTATTATAAAATGTATGTAAATTTAGCTGGAAATTCTAGTAGTAGTTATAGAATTTGATGATAAATTAGAATATAAAATTATGGCAAACAAAATTACCAGCTTGCCGGCGTGGTAAGGCTCGGCTGGTTAAGGCTTCGGACTGCGGGGGGCTTGGTCCAAGGTTCGAATCCTCACTGAGCCAACGGTCGGTACTTCACTCGTTGAATAAAGTTGACGCACAGGCCTGGTCAACTGGCGAGTTAAGTAAAAAAAAAAAAAAACTCTACATATATTTTATTATAATTATGATATGCGATAAAGAGATCCATACAAAGTCGATTATGGGCTACGTAGAATCTTTCAACAATGCATTAAATGTTTTTTAAATTTTTCACCTGCTTGTCTCTTTTGTTCCCATCGAAAATTTATTTGTTCAAGGCATTTTCGTTTCTTTCTTCTGTCCATAAGGCTCCTGTTATCTTTTTTGGCGTTCTTTTTGCAAATTTTCCTTCATGTTTAATTTTTCTGTATGATTTTCTGTCTTTGAAATCTTTGTTTTTTATTTACAATGTTTTGGCATCTTGTATTACTTGTTATATCATATCCATTTTACTGCTGATTACCAGTCTATTGTTTTCATAATTTGTTTTGTAAGTTTATTGTCATCTATTCTTTGTATGTGTCCATAGAATTTTAGTCTTAACTTTTCATTTTTGTTGTTATTTGTTTTATGTGTTTGCAAACCCCTTTGTTGCTTCTTATTCTGTATTTATATTCATTCTCGTCTTTTGTGGTCCTAACATCTTACGTATTATTCTTCTTTCCATTTTCAATAATTTTTCCATTTTTGATTTCTTTACTAGTTCCAGTATTTCTAAAGTGTATAAGGCTACAGGTTTTATGATTGTGTTGTAATGGTAGAACTTGGCGTTCATGGATATGGATTTTTTTTGTATCTCTGATAAGGTACAGTTTTTGAGTTTGTTGTATCTTTCCTTGTTACTCTCAATTTATCTTTCATTATGTTGGATGATTTCTCCTAAATACTTTAATGTTGTACCTCTGTTGATTTCCACCTGTTTCGGTGCGAGTTTTGTGGTTGTTTTGCTTGAGTCGAAGTATTCTGTTTTTGGTGTATGAAATTTTGAGTCCAGCTTTTTGCACTATTTCATTTAGTTTTTCTAGGATAATTCTTGCATGATGTATGTCTTCCACTAGCAACGTGATGTCTTCTGCGAACGCTAGATATCTTACTGAATTCTTATTTCTTCCTAGTTGGATACCTGTAAGGGGATCCTTATAAAAGCGATACTTATAAAGGGGATACTTATAAAAAGGATACTTTTAAAAGGGTTTTGTAATATTGTTCTGGCCCGCCCAATTTTAAGAAGACAAAATAAATGTTTTAAATATTAAAATTACGTAAATGTATATTTTATTTAACTAACAAATAAATATGGTAAGTAAAGAACTAGTAAAGTAACATATAATTATCAGAAACTGAATGTGTTTAGCTAAAATTGTTATTGTATATTAATATCTTGGAATAAAAAATGCACTTCTATCCAACTTAATAATTTTTTTTGATTGAATTCTGCTTCTAAAAAAGTGTAAAATAATATCATGTATTGCAATATAATGCGGTTTAAAGCAATATTAATTAATAGAGTGCACCATGTTCTAATGACAAAGAGTTAAGTTCAAATTACTTAGTAAACAAAGAGCTAGAAACACTCTATGTGCTCTTAGTACATCGTGTAGAGCTGGAATTTAAAAGACAAATGTTTTCTTTCCGTAATAATTCACAGAAAATAGAATGAGATTATCAGAGTTCCTTTCTTATAAAAATAAATGCTATAGAAAACTTAATGTGCTTTAAAATACTTTACTAAAGATTGGAAAGTATCTACCAAAAATTTTTGTTTTTCTATATTTAACACACTATGTTACTGAACTCAACATTTTGTTGTTTTCTTTATTATAATGTTAGAAAATTGATAGTCATATTAAATTGGATATGATTTGGTAATTGGTAACCAAGCAACATATTATTTTATTTTAAAAAAATCTAAAATTATAAATTACTAGCCATTTATAAAATTTGTTTTCTTTTTCAAAGTAACGTGGAGGACTCGCAATTATATTAAAGAGGCATTCAAATAACAAAGGGTTTGTTGCTAATTTAAAAACAGGTGATATTACATAAAAATTCGTCTGTCACCATTTGCCACTTTAGAAAACAAATCTTCATTAAAACTAAACACCTCAGTAATCTCTTTAAAAATAAATATCTTTTTAAAGTTTACAAAACAAATTCTATGTCATTTTATGTTTGCTCTGTTTGTAAAACTAAAATGTATGATCGAATAGCTGAGTTCAAGATGAGTAATACCCAGTAATTTACTTATCAAAATGGCATTATTATCACTAAAAGTTTCTTTTGGAAGAAAATAATTTTAAAATTAAAATTTCACTTTTAAATACTATACGGTATTTTGCTACACAAGATTTAACACAAATTCCACTATCTGAATAGAATAATAAAGGTTCTTCATTTCACACCACATGTTTAGTAAAGAAGAACATTTTGGTGGACTTAAAATCTTTAAAATTATATAATTAATGATGGTTAAACATACGTAACGTAGTTTATGTGTTAATTAACGAACTATTTATAGCCATTAATTAAGGCATACTGCTCTACCACAGCTGCTGGATGGCTGAAACCTGATGATACTATCAGCAATATATGCATGCAATATATTCAGCAAGCAATGTTCACGTGCCGTTCAGCAATCAATGTCTTATCATAAAATAGTTTATGTTACATAAATTATCTAGAATATAGGAAAAATATAGGTTAAAGTGTATCAGAAAATTACATAACTGTGATTATTTACTCTTATTTAAAGGGAATCAATAATACCTAATAAAACCAACAAACAACTCACAACAAGTAAAGAAAATGAAACATAGTTAAAAAGACAAAGTAAGGCCAACCAATGAGGTAAAAAGAGGAATAAAACAAAGAAGCGTCCTTATCGATGTTATTTTGTGACCTTAAAAATTTTTGCAGCTAAATGTTGAATACTCTTTTAGTTTAACTTATTCTCTGAGTAACTTAACTAATAAGGAAAAAATAAGTTGTAACTTTTTGTATACATGTAATTGCATTGTGTTTAAACCTATAATTTAAAAACATAATTTAATTATATACAAAAAAGTAATCTACAATTTATCACCAAATTATTTTAAATACTTTTAATGATCTGATATAATTTAACTTTGGAAAATATGATCAATTAATTTTCATTCGCTTAAATAGATTTAGGGGTCAATTTAATTTAAATGCTAACTTTTTTACGCTATATGTTCTGAATTGTTTTTACATGATGTTGAGTACGTTTCAGACTCCCTATTTTTATAAAAATGTATTTCAAATTTACATATTTGTATGGTAAGCGAAGAAAAGCTAGTTCGAAGTACGACTAAACAAACAATTAAACCAATATATTAAGCAATTTTGAATATACTGTTTTTGTGACAAGAATATAATATATTATAACATTTATACATACAGAAAAAATACAAATAAAATGACTCCTTTTAAAGTTAGTTTTTTCCACAACACCCTGATTACCACCCAACATGGAAACTCCATACATATCTAGTAGTTTCAACGTTGATGGCAAGTATTGAGCGGTCGTTGTGACGTAATAAATAGAAACACAGTTCATTTATGTTCTGCGCTACACAAGATCTAAAATAAATCTTCTAAATTCATTACTAGTGAAGTCTAGAGTAGTTTACTAGTACTGAAATACATAAGTCATTCCTTGTCATACTTTATGTATTTTATCAACTTATGATATTAATATTGTCATTAATAACCGGAGATTTATTCTACTAAAAAGGCAGTTTGAATAGGTTACGTGTAGGCTATGTCAATAAAACATTATTTTTGAAGTGTTAGGTTTAACTGCACGTTTTATATGTATTTGTAAAATACATTAATGAATAAGTAACAAAATACAAACGATCTTAGCAACGTGCTTTTGGTGTCATGTTTTATTTTTGATAGTAAGGCTGTTTCTACCAAAGAATTCATGAAGACAAATAATTGGTCTCTATGAGAAACACGGCTCTCATAAGAAGTGATCATAAGATGCTGAGGAGAGAATATGTTGGTCTGCACAATTGTATTGAAAATGAGTCTTGGTTGAATGAGGTGCTTAATTAAATGGGATATTGAATATATAGATTCTTAATGGCAAATTTTGTTCCACAAGATCCAGAAGGCGTCCTGAGATTAGTATGCACTCTGGATGGAGTGACTTATGAGGAATGTGCAGGTAAGACTTCTGGAACTGTTCCAGATAGTTGTAACAGTTGAAGCTGTTCCTTCCTGAGAACAGAGTTAGATTAAAGGGCCTCGAACAGGTTGTTCATTATACTCGAGCACTGTTGTTGGTTTAGTTGGCAGTCTCTGTCACCTTTAGGAACCTCATTTTTTGTAAGGTCGGTTGCCAGCTGATAGCTTCTAAAGAGAACAAAGAACCTTAGTCCTAAATTGATTTATATTGTCAAAGGCCTCTTATACTTAATCATCTTCTCTTGAAAAAGTCATTTATTACATTTCAAGTTTAAGGATGTGAGAATGTATTACTATCAAACTGATACCAACACTTTGTGATCATAAAGGCATTTCCCTTCTAATTGGGGGTCTTCTTCTTTTAAATAAGTATAAAAATCGTAAATTCACCAATAAAAAAAAGTGAATATAGGCTCTGTCTCTCTTGATTTAGACATGTGCTGAACGCATCAACCTTTTTATTTATAATATACTTTCTCAATTCCAAATAAATATCAAAAGAAATCCATGATTATTGAAATATTAGGTCTTACACCTGAGTCTAATAAAAAATAACACCGTGATTACACATATGTTATTCAAGACTAGATATGTATTTTTATAAATCAGTATATCGTTGTATTACAAGATGAGTAGGATATATAAATTTCATATATTCCACTAAATATCTCATTGTAATTAGTATTTATTTAATAAACTGTGAATTCATAAAAAATATCAATGAAAGATACTAGCAAATAGTCAACAATGAATGTGGTTAAATTTTAAATTGCAGCACAGAGGACTCGCAATTAAATTAAAGTAGCGCTCAAAGAACAAAGGATGCGTTCATAATTGAAACACAGGAAATTTCACCTCTGAAATTGCGCTGTTTCCATTGGGCACTTTTGTAAAGAATACTTCATTAAAACTAAACGCCTTACCTACTTCTTTAAGGAGAATTATATACTGTTTTTTGTTCTATACAACATTTAAGTGTATGTGTTTATTATCTATTGGCCTAGAGAGTAATTTAATTTTAAATCTAAGTAAATTTGTGATTAAATATATTACTAAATTTAATAAATATATTTTTAAACATAAGTTTAGTGCATAAATTCATTTTATGGCTGCTTGGTTAAAAAATGTACTTTTGGAATATTTACAAGCAATCAACTTACTATACAGAGAATATACATCAATTATAACACATAATTTAAATTAAACTTTGAAAAATTATCAATTTGCTGTAGGTAAACTATGAACGTACAAGCTATGCCTTATTCTCACACCCCTAGTTGTAAGAATTACAATTATCAGTAAGTATACAAACCAAATACCATTGGATGGTTGATCAATTTTTAAAGATTTAAGACAGTTTTATAAATATCTTTTCCTTGATGTAAAGTTAATGGATAATAATTTATTTAAGAATAAAACTTTATTGATAGCCCTGTCTAAGATTGAATGCGGACACGATTGGCTTGAAGGTTACATTCTTTGTTTACATTTTGGTCAAAATATTGTCCCCAAGTAACAAATATAAAAGAAATTGTCAATATGTATATATATTATAGATCTTTTACACGCACACTGAAATAAATCGTTATAAAAGGGAAGGTTGTAAATAAATAGGCACCATTACATTACAAAGGAACAATGGAGGTAAAAATATTCTCTGCTCAACAATGGGTTTGCTAGGTCATATTCACGAGGTCTGCATTATACTTGCCTTCATTACATATGGCCTTATTTACGTGTTGAAAGTAAGTTTACTGCATTTTATTTTATAAAAATATGGCAGTTTAAATTTGAATTAAATTAATATTGTTTAAATGTAAATCATATTTATGAACAGGACCTATTAAACAAAAGTATGCAGAATGCTATATTTATACTCACTTAAAATAGTTTAAATCGCGTTTCTTTTTTTTCAATTATAATGAAAATGTTATAAGTGTAATGGTAATATATTCGTATATTCCTTTCGTTTACAGTCATGTGTATTGGTGTTAAAAACCATTTCACATTAGGTGACACAAAAGAATAAAATAATAAGTTATAATTTATATACACGCTTCGTTAGAAATAAAACAGACATAAAGTAGTCCCTTGGGTGGGTTAGAGGATCACACTTTTTTCAGAAAGGGGGGTGCACAGACATACGATTTCACAGTGTTTTCTATTTGCAACTTCACTATATTTCCATCATTTTAAAATTTGTAGATGCATTATTCATTTCTCATAATATTTCCTCCTGTATGTTTGCTATACTTTGGGAAATTAATGTTCTATTCACAAATTATATAATAGTATTAAAAATTTATCAAAGATTTAGTAAATAACATTACACACAATAATTTAATGTAAGTATATTCAAAATATCAAACATTGTCAATGCTAATATCCTCTAATGTGAGCTCTCTGACAAATTCCAGTAAGTGGATTAATCAATATAGTGAATAACCAAAATTGAGAAGCTTCTTACTCGGAACTGGCATTAAATAATATGGCAGTAATTAATTACGGGTTAATTTTTTGAAATATTTAGTGATAATAGTATATATACTGTGTTACCTCTTTAATTTAAATCGAATATTTTAATGTAAACAATTATATACCTCTCTTATATATGTTTATAAGAAAACAAAAACAATTTAAAATAATATCTTAAATTGTATTAGGCTAACCATGGAAAGACTTATCTTGTTTCCGTTATTTGTTGGCACTTATTTTAACGTTACTTTATAATTTTGATAGGCCTGTAATGCATAAACATTTATCAAGCACCAACTTTTAGTTCAGCATTGAATGTAAACCTTGAGCTAAGCACTCCACTTTATGAAGTCCTTTAATTAAGCCTTAAAGTCCGTTAAATTAAGCAGTAAGGTTAAGTCTAAGAAGGTGTTTTGATTAATCTTCACGTTTTTGTAAATTTTGTATAAATGTTTTTCTATCTATATACGACATTTATCTAATTTGTCTGAATAGGAAGAAATGCTTACAACACTAAATAAGATATAAAACTTAGAAAGCAGAAAAACACTGTACACACGATATCGTTGAAACGTAGACACTGTATATGTTACTTCACAGTTATAGAGTTCCTGAACATGTTCAACTCAAGTACTCTCTTTTAGAGAACATAATTCCTCTTTAAGAAATTCTTTTTTCTCAGAAAATATGGGTAGCTTCTGAAAGTCCCTGATGGAAAAATTAATACTACTGAGCTTAAATACTCCAGTTCAACTGCGTTCTAGAAAATACCTTTCCCTAGTATATCCACAGAGTGAAGATTACAAGATTTACCTATAGTCCAGTGTTACAATTTGGGTTGCACCGATTTAAATTTTGTTTTACTTTTCATTTATTTATTTAATTATAAATTTAATTAACAGATTTAGCCTCACCAAGTTTAATATAACTTGTCGGTGAGGTTCATGTAATAAATATTATGTATATATACATTCAATTACATTATATCCGAAATGATATGGTTCAGGGTGGCACTACAATCTTATCACTTATTAGCAAATAATTAAACCTAATAATTAATTGTGGAGGTGCTGATTTGTTCTTATTATATTTAGCCTACTAATATTATTAATTGGGTTAACAGTGCTAATATACTAGATACATTTATATATTAATGGATAAATATTTTAATAGATCACAAGGTGATGTGAGAACCCGTTACTAAATTCTTTTGCACAGATATTACCTCATAAATATTTTATTTTTATCACTTTCATACGTTTCTTCTTTCAGCTCAAGAACCGACAGAGATAACTGCCTAGTTGCACTGGGAAACAATACAATTGTAATTTAAATGCAAGAATATTACAAAATCTAGCTTAAAGATTTTTCAGATTTTAGGAAATTGATAGTTACTAATTTCTACCAGCTAGGTGAAGTAAAATGTTTTTAGTGAAAAAAAAATAAAAAACAACTGCCACTATATAAGCATATTACCTAACTGTATAAAATCTATTGACTGACAAAAATGTTTTTTTATTAAATCAATTTGAAAATCTCAATATTATATTTTACTTATTTTTTACAACGCATCATCACTGAATCCACTAAAATGTATTATATATAACTATAATTTGCAAATTCTACTGTTGGATATATAGAGGCAAACAATTTGCCCATATATGTTTTGTATTCGATATAAATTATTGTAGGCCTGAAAATCTGTTTGTGGATGTACAATTAACTTTACAAACACATGAGATATAAGAGGGAAAAATATAAATGTGACAAATATAAATAACTCTGTAATTATTTTGCTAAGAACTGTTTTTAAATCCCTCTTTCATTGTTCATGGACACTAATTGGATAAACATTGTTTGTGCCGGTTCTGTTATAGCAAACTCTATTGACGAGTTTGTTGAATTATATTAATTATAATATATAAATGCAATAAACATTCTGAAATATTTTAATTTATTAGCTTATAATATATTATAGTTTGTAAATAGAATTTATAAACTACCATAAGAATATATCAAATATATTTTTGGTATACCTAAAGATTAATATTTTATAGCCACCTTAAATTTAATTAGAAAAAAATATGTATAAATATATATAATTATGTAAACTGTTTTGTTTTTTTTAACATTTACCAACCCATATGAACTACATTAAATGAATAATCGAGCATGGTACTAATTATAACTATTAAAATAATATAAAAAATATTCAAATATTATAATTCTACAATCATATTAGAATTGGAATGTAATTATTATCGATAATATTAAATTGAATTTGTTTCAACAGTCTACCTACAGTAAATCAAGTTATTGCACTTAATTTTCCAAATAGATATACAGGTGTTACACTAATACCATTTAAAACATAAATGTGGTTTGATTAGTATATTTGTTTCATTTCTAAGTCCACCAATAACATAAAAACTATGATTTTTATAAGGTCGAGGTACAAATATTTCAGTTCGTTATATTCTTCCCCTGTTAAGGCTCGTTGGAATATTAATGGGCGGCTCCATAGCTCCATAAACCATGAAGTACAGACTACATGGGACAATATGCCTTTTGTATAACTCTATCGGAAAAAAATTTTTATGAGTCTGTGTTATTGGTGCTGTGGTACAATGAACAATGACGGGTGATAATTCATCGTAAACACAATCAACAATTTCAGCCTAAGTTTATAGATGGGTGGCTTGGCCATTCAAGTGTACACGTATGGGTGGGTGGGTGGGTGGATAAATAGCAACGTGGTGGGTCATTTTACTGTGCATGTATCAGTACTACTTTAGATAACCCAAACGTATGTTAACACATATTACTAATGTCACTGTACCTTTATGGATGGGTAACTAAGAGATCAAACATTGAATATTTAGACTGCCATCAAAATAGTAAAGAATGTAATTTTGACTTAAATCTTTTATTTATATATTGTTCGCCTAGTATTACTCTTGCTTCCTTCGACGACCAAACCTATTCAACGTGCATGTACCATTGGGGTTTGACATGGGTACAATTTCATTTACTCAATAGGTTATTTAATTTTAACCAGAAGTAGTATTAACGAATATAGTACATTTACAATCATTATCAAATATTATAGCTATTTTAATTATAACAAAATGCATAATGTAGTTTTTGTCTTCCAATAATTTTAATTTGTATGTTACACATTCTTTTTCAATCTAAAAAAACTTTTAATGCTTCAAAAACGTTTCGATTATCTATATGTAAATTTATTTATATTTTAAACTTTGTTGAGAGTGTAATAGTGTATTTTAGATGCATTTGTACATATTTTAAATGGATTGAAAACAATGGTTAGGATACAGGTAAAATGATAGATGTTTGTACACAAAAAAACCTTAATATTTGCAAAATATATGACATGAAAATAAACATAGAATGTTACGTATATAATTCTTTACTTCTCTACAGGAAAGACTGCTTCACAACAAGGAAAGGGAAAAAAAAGTTTAAAAGTTAATACCCCAGTTTAAAAGTTAAATAAGTTAAGGCTAGAATACATATGTATAAAATAAAGAAGCGTCCTTAAGGGGGTATTTTTGTGGCTTTAAAGAACGGCTTGTTGAAATTAAATGTAATACATTCTCCGATATAATATTTACCTCAAAACACATTTGCTAATAAAACATTAAACGAATAGTATAAGAATCTGTTTACTTCACATTGTTTATATTCTCATTGTTTAATTGTTCACATTTGTTGTATAATTCTAGTGTCCTCGGAAAGTGAATTAACAATTATTAACAATAACATATGTACATTACATTTTAGTACCATTCATATAAGTTCTTAATGTTTACAACAAACAGGTATTTCCTCTGATAAGCACAGTAGTAATGTTATACGTCATTTAAATGAGCTATGATTTTTATATCACATTCCTACCTATTGTATCAGTATCCATATTTGTTTATATTCAACATACCATACAAAAAACATCTTTCTAAATGGTATAAAACTCCACCACAATGATCATCCACAGTACCTATGAGTAGCCTTAGATTGATCGCTGAAGTTTAAAAACAGCATATAAAATTAAAACCGGGGAAAATGTACTAAATCATATTGCTGAAACAACTTGGGAGCCAACGAGCACGTCCTGCGTCCTACTGTTTTGTCACTGGTATATTCAGCTGCTCCCATATGACTAAAAAGTGCACATAAAAAAGCGATCGATGCCCAACTTAATAGAACCATGAGTGCTATTAGTGGTTCTCTCATGGTAACTCCACTACCTTAGCTCCAGGTGCTGTGCATTATAGCTCCTCCAGATATAAGACGTTAGGAGGCACTACGTAAAGAATTAAATAAGATCTTGAATGCCTCGCACCTCCCATTACAAAAGATCTCCCGCGTCTAAACGGCCACAAAAAATCTCGAAAACCATCTCTACGTACTGCTTTCCAGTTGAGCAGATCAAATTTCTCACCAATACTAGCTGGGCCATAGCGTGGAACAGTTTTGATGGACGAAATAAGTTTCTTATTAATGATCCATCAATACCTGTAGGTGGGATAAACCTCCCTCGTAGGCAGTGGACATTATTGAATCAGTTTCGAACTGGATTGGGCAGATGTAAATACTGGAAATAAAAATTGGGATTTACAGTAGATTAGTCATGTGATTGCGGGGAGTCTATACAAACAATGGACCACATAGTTTCAGAGTGCCCTTTGCGCTGTTTTTTGGAGGTATTAGCTAGCATAAATAGAATCAGTGAAGCAGGACTTAAATTGCTTGATGGACTGGATTTACTTTGTGACAGGAGATCATTTGCTGTTTATTTTAAATTGTTATTATATTTAATTTTTTTTATAATCCTAACCTATATAAGTAGATCTCATAACATTTCACAATTTCCCTACCTACACTTGGTTTGCAAGTATCCGTTTTCCCCCTTCTTTCCATCTATATTGATGTGCAAAATTCATTGAACCATTGCTTATATGGATCTTTCTTCTTTGTAAGGGCTTCATTGCTGATTTATTAAAGTTGTCGCGATGCATTGTTAGGTCCTATCTGACAAATATATTACTATTCAAAGTGACACTCTGGAAACGGAAGTGGAAAAATGTCCAGGTGGATCAACCGTAGAGTGAGCTGTTGCGACGTTAATACGTATCATCATGTACAGACAGGTCACAGTTTTAAATTTAAGGGGTTTCATACTAGTAATAGTATTCAGTTCCATAAGAAGTATTAGGGAGAATAAACTTAACTCTTTCAATATGACTTTGTTTTATGATTCCATCTTTAGCAGATGTACTTTCTGCATAAGAGTTGAAGAACAATTCAGGTTTCTGAACACAATAACTTTGTTTCTAAATGAAATAATAATAAAAAATATTATAAAATAAACATCAATATTCATACATAGTTGAAAAATGAAAGATCGATGATTCCTACCACTAACATGTTTTGCAATACAATTAAATTAATTAAGGTACAAATCAAAGTAGCAGTTAGCAAGTTACTGCGCACAAATAATAAATTTATATTGTAATATAAACTAGGATTACGTTTAACAAAAGTTGAGAGAAGGATTATTGTTAGAAATTTGGTGATTAAAACAAAACTATTTTGAAAGGTAAAATGCTATCAAATAAAATATAATCGTATTATTTCGATACTGATAATGAACTTAATCCCATTTCAGAAGATAGAAATAAATTTCATTTATTTCCTTCTAGTTTTATGTAAAGCAATCTAAATTAATAGAGTACACTATGTTATAAAGACAAAGAGCCAGCTTCAAATTACGTAGCAAACAAAGAACTAGAAACGCTCTATGTGCTCTTAGTACATTGTGCAGAACTGGCTTGTGTTTATAAGATAAATGTTCTCTTGCCCTAGTAAAGGGCAGGAACTAGACTATAAGGGTAAAATAAATTAAATGAGATCTCTTGTAATAAAAAGGTTCTTCTCATTTTAACGATAGAATATAGTTTAATGTATACAATGTACTATATACTTATAATAAAATTCGTAATGATTTAAATAAATCATAAAATTATAGATAAAAGATGAAAAATTGTACTTTTATGATGAAAATATTGTTCACTTCCTTTTTTATAAGTTTAAGACGGTGGCTAGTTCACTTGATCAAAAAGAAAGCCCATTATCAAAGCCATTTAAAACAAAACAATATCATTGGAGAGTACACAAGCTCTATGATTCATTTAAAAAAGTACATATATATTGTTTGGAAATTTAAACTGTTCAAACTGACAAAAATTGATATTTTGTTTAACTAACAGTTCTTAACCCCTTGAATTAGTAACTATTTTTGTATTATTTCTGTTATGGGTAATATGTGAAAAAATTAAATCATACGTGAAGAATATATTTTGTGGTTGTTAACTTTTGAACGGAACAATTTATTACTGTACTGTTAGCAATGTAACTTTTTCAGCAAATCATAGATCTGTTTGAAAATATTACGTTAGTATCTAGATTTTTAAATTAGTTGGTTGATTAAGTGCAACTGTATATTAGTGAGGGAGACAAAGGTAGTTGGACATTTGCCATCATTACGTGAAAATTACCAATCATGACGTTTCGATTTGGTAAAACCCAAACCTTTTTCAAGTGCTAAAAACTAAACTACATCTACACAAACATGTTATAAAACTACGTTCTTAAACTAATAAACTTATCTACTTTAATAATTATCTACATTTTAACCTAGATCCTAGAATAGGGTACAACAAAATGAAATTCTACTAAATATAAAAATGTTAACAGGGTTAAATTAATATAACCAATGAGGTGCTGTAAATGTCACGATATCAACGAAAAATTTTAAAACACAATTAAATTAATATTCAAATCAGGCTGAAATAAGATTACATTAACTAATCAAAAATAAAATAAATATATGGTACCTGAAAACACTATTAATTTAAAATAACATTCAACATGCACAAAAAATGATATATATGACTCGTAAGGACTGAGATTACTATTACAAATACATTTTACCATTACAATTACATTTTAACCTGGAAAGACAACAATTATTAGGAATAAAACAATAAAATAATCAAATATTACAAAAATGATGAAGTCTTACGACCCGCAGTGACGATGGCGTCTAAGACTATGTTAGTGTTCTATAAAAATATATTTAATTTTATTAAAGTTAAAATATCATTGTTACCCTTATTTGTAAAATATAACTTTTATTGTGCTATTTCATACATTATCAATACAATTACTAAAATTTAAAATGTAACGTGACAAAAATAAGTAAAATATTAGTGGTAAAACAAGGATTGACTGATCAATTTTGGGTTGAATCTTATTTTTCCTATTCTAAAAGATGTTTTAATTTATCCGTAAAGGAGCATTATAGGAAAAGACTTTTGTATTAATGATTTGCATACGCATTGCCTGCATAAGAAATAATTAATGTGCATATTTTTGTATTTTATGCTTTACAAAAGGAAATGTAGTAGGAATTGAAGATTTTAATTCATTGGTACAAGTTTCCTTTACTTTTGAATCACCCGTTAAAGGATGAAACACACAAGCATCTAAACTGGAGCCAGACTTAACCGCAAGGGAAGCTGTCATCCCTCTTGTGGCTTGAAGTATTAACCGACCAACATTAAAACGTGAAAACTATAATTATAAAGTAATTTAGACACTAATTATAATAATTTTTATTTTAAAAAAATACTAAGTATCCTAGTAAAACATAACCAAGTAAGTAATGCAATTCTTTAATTTTAATGTTTCAAATTACCTCACTAATATTTATAATGATTCTTTGATTCATGTTTATACATTTATATATGACATATACAAGTGCATTGTAATTGTTAATACATTTTAATAAGGAGATTTAAAATTGCATATTTTACTGAAATACGTAGAACACGAAATTATATACATAAGCTCTTGAATAACTAAGAGTGCGTTCGTAATTAAAAAAAACAGGAAAATTCCCCTGAGTAAATAGGTTTCCTCGTTTGGGTACTTATGTAAACAATACCTCGTTAAAACTGAATACCTTGCTATTTATTATAAAGAGAGATACAACTTAACTAAGCTTTTCTGTTTATTAAAAATTGTATTGAAAAATAAATACGCCAAAATGATACGCACGTACATGATAAAAGATGTTTAAAATTGAACAGAAGAATATATGTTATAGTAAAACATAAACGTTGCAGAATAAAAATATATTTACTTCAGAAAAATTTTTCTGAAAAAAAACTCAACTAATTATAACATAAAATATCTAGCCCATGTAATAGGGGGAGTTTTGAAGCATACGTTAAAATTATGGAATTGAATCGCACTGTATTCAAAATAAATGTTACGCTGTCTTAAAATTAACAAAATAAATAATAATTATGAATCACACTTTTAAAAGCCTATATTAGAGTTGTGTTTGTTATTACGACTCGTACAAATTAGTATGAAATTTTAATGAACATTAAAATTATTTATTGCTATTTATAATGCCATATCAGGACGGACGTGCTTGCACCAGTACTACCATCGCCATTGCTTTCCTGGGGTGGGTAGCCAACAAGGCCCCTACAAGAATAACCATGTGGGTGAATGGAGGGGGACCATTACTGTCAACTTTACTTTCGTACGTGTGTCATTATACATGAGCGGGCAAGAGTCTAATTATACAAGTCTAGCAATGTCTTGAGGTTCGTTGTGCATGTTTGGATAGCCATAGGGTAAAAATGTACAGGCATGAAATATTGGTGTTCTACCCAATATACACTGTACGTGTTTGTATGGGTGGGTGTGTGTGTGTTAATACCACCGAAAGTTACCCCCCCCCCCCACAAAATCATACCCAAAATTTATTACAAAATTATACCCAATTTACAGGAGTTTCTACTACTTTCAGGTTTGTAAAAGTAATAATATTAAGCTCTGTAAACAGTTACTACCGCCGCAGTTAACTTATCGTGCTAAAAAAACTTACGCAACTATTTAATGAGTTTAACAATAATCATGCAATTATTGTTTATTTGGCTTCTTTTCTTCTAACTTCTTTAAAAATCCTTCTCATTTAGAATAAGCAGCTTTGTGCAATGTAAAATTAAACTAAATGCATAACATTTAAAACGTTAATTTTTTAAAAACTATTAGAGTTTATTGTTTTAATTTTCTAATTTTATGTTGAATCTATACGCAGATTTAATTCAATTCCAAACAAAACAATTGTAATACTTTAAAGTACACAATATAATGCTTTTTTAAAGGAAAAATGTTGAAATCCTTTTCTTAAAAAGTTTTTACCAGAAAGAATTCAATCATTAAGAGTTACTATCAACAGTTATATGTACATTTATTGTACCCTGTATTGTGTATATCTCAACTTGTATCGTGAATCGTAGAGAGATATACTCACGACAAAATGTTATTATAATTTTTTTTGCATTAATATCTTTTTTTAATAATTGTTTCTATAGTGTTTATTGGTCATAAGATCCAGGAGAGTTTTAGAACCATGATTCTATCAGCTGAAAATTACGTACGATAGTTTAACTACCGGTGATTTTTTCCACTTCAACACTATTTTTCCAGAAAACCTAACCTATATTACATTTACTACCATTGTATAAACAAATCAAACATTTGTAACTAAGCTAGATATACATAATTTAAATTCTACGTACCAGAAGCTCAAATAGTTTAGACAATAATAGATAATATATATTTATTTTATTTTACCTGATCAATGTGATCGTTTTCAACAAGACACATTTGTTCTTAACCACCAAACCTATCATGTCACAAAGGCAATGTTGACTTTTTACAAACATAATTATGTGTTTTATAAAACAACAACGTGTTTATGATTGTACAAAATAATATAAATGTTACCGTATTTCATACTTCAATAGTTATGTTTTTATTTTTATTACTATACAAACAAAATATGTTTGTAAATACAACATTATGTAAAGACTGTAGTTTATACAATTATTATGAATATGCAAAAGTTGTACTTAATATTATAAAATAATTTTTATTTTAAAATACTGATAAAGATGTAACTTAAATATTTTATTTAAGTTACATATTTACTCCAACTATGTGAAGTTTAAGTAACACTTACATCTTATATGAAAACATCTGATTTCAAAATTTATATATAATATTTCAGAAAAATTGTTAGCTATGCTTTACTTAAGTTCAAATAAAGTTAGGGTTGTGACGTATACATTTTTTAGTCAACCTGAATGTTTATAGAAAAATTAGTTATGTCAAAACTCAATCCATTACTGTAGCTTTTCAGAAACAACATTAGTACAAAGATCACAAAATTTTTAATAAATACTGTATTTATTCACGCATGTTTTAAATAAACTAAAGTAAATAAATCAGCATTATTTGAAAAGTTCATTATTTGCCTGCATAATTATCATTACTATGGATGTGTGAGAGAAAGTGTCTACTGTATGACCACAAAGGGGTTACGAGAGTTGCTACTTACTACAGGCAAAGGGGCTACAACTTCTCTCTCACTGCCTTCAACTGTTGTGTACTCCCCACGGGTCTATTGTATGGATTCAACAAGTTATTCTGTACAACTACTTTGAAGGATTACTTGTTCTTAGTTCCACAAGTGCTCTAAAATCACTCTAACGCATAAGTATGTATCATGGTATTTGCTTTTTTCTGAACATGTTATTATGTTCTTTATATATACTTGACAGTTTAGTAATTTAATGGTACCACGTACTCTTAAATTATTGTTGTGAACAAATAGATAATATCTGATAATTATGCAGTTCCCACTCAACAACAAAACTAAAAATTTAACAATGAGTTATGATTATAAAATGTATTTGTATGGGTAAAAATTGTAATTTTGTCACAAAAGAAATAACATGTTCTTTTTCTGCACAAAAAATAGCTTATGTATAAAACGATGAAATATCCAAATAAATTAAAGACCAAAAATGTATGTTTGTTTGCAGAAATCGAGTTTTTAAATTTTTGATCTAAGAGGAATCTCCCACGTGATTGAATTGAATTTCACGATATTATAACTTATTTTTAACGACTTTGAAATAAAATTATAATTTATGGTGTGAGTGGCAACTACATGGTTGGCTAAAATATGACTACTTATGTTTCGATTTAAAAATTTACAATAGTTAATGATTGATAAAAAAATTATTGTTAGAGCTTTTGAGTTGGTTACCCTATATCTAAATGTTATCAATTACAAATATGTATATATCTTTTTCAAGCTTTAAAAGACTAGTATTCTAATAAGTTTCTCTGAGAATTTAGTCACTTAGAATCGTCTTACTACCTGTTTTCCTAGTATGTTATTATTTTTTAAAAATGTTAGCTGTATAAAAGAGGATACCTGAAAAACATGTCCTATTGGCTGGTGTTTAACGTGATTATATTTTTGCAATGTTTCCGCATTTTGGTACTTTCTTTCCCTTCATATAATTTTTGTTTAACCTATATATTACTATATTATATAGTATATATTATTATACCCCTATATTTAAAAAGTTCGTCAAAATGTAATGAATAATATGCATGCTCACTTGAATCGTAATTTAATGTATGCAGAGGATAAAAAAAATAAAGAAAGTCCGTAAAGATACCATTACTATATTAACTGTTTTCTCACGCACTATCAACCATAGATTCTAAATATAAAACATCTGTACTGTTTTATTCATTTGATGCATTAGATTTTAAATGGTAACTATATTAAAATAAAAATATTATTCTTTAGTAACCAATTACTGTTGATGAAAATATCCTGCAGAAAATTTGAATAAAAACTGTTTTAAAAGTATTTTCATCCATAGTGCCAGTAAATGAATAATTCCATTTCCTGTCACTTATGTACATGTAAGGGTAAGCGGGTTGGTTAAAACAACTGTACGTGTATGAGTGGGAGGATGGGTTAATACCTCTGAACGTGTAAGGGTGGGCGGGTGAGTCAATACCACTGCACGTGTATGAGTGTAATGGTGGTGTTGTCAACTAAGAATTTGTCAACTAAGAAAGAAAAGAAAAAGCTTACACCATTTCATTCATTTAAGATACACATAAAATATTATGAATGTAAGGAAATAACTCATTGTCATGGATTTTTAACAAGCAGATATTTTTTATCTTTTTCAAGTGCATTATGTATATAAGTAATTATAGTTCTATACATTATAATACACAATAACCGTCTCTTCATAAAAAGCTATCACAGAGGATCAACCATCTGCACTAAAAACCTTAGCTTTATTTTATTTGTACACAACTGCACCAGAAGATCATGGCTGTAATTTTTTTTAAGCTGTCTTTTTTTAAAGGAAGAAGACAGCACACAATAGGGAACAGAATATCTGAGTAGTTTTCTATTAGCACACTTAAGTCAATATCTGCTAATTACTGTTCAATTAAAATGCATAATCGATAGTAATTTGTTATAGTCAAATAGAAATACGATTTATAACATTAATTCATTGCTAGACCATTAGTTGATTGTTTAATAAATTTGTCAAATAATATACGATCATAATTGTAATATTTAGTTTTATTCATACTTAAAATACGCTTATTTCTAATTATTGTGTTTTGTTTTTTTTAATAATGGATGACTTTATCAAAGAAAATATTGTTGAGAAAGATCGCAACACACTGTGTTTAGTAATAAGTGTACTTTAGTAATAAGTGTTCTGTAACTTTTTCAGAGACAAACATATTATTCGAATTTGAATTCTTAGAAACAATCTGTTTTAAATTGAAGTTATAGATATTTTAAGAAATACATGTATTTTTCAATATAAACAATGTTTACCATTTAAATATAATTGAATGCTTGTTTGAGCAATTGGTCCATATTAAAGCTATGTAAATACATTTTTAGAAATCATTTTAATGTAAATCGTAAGTCGGCAGTGAATAAAATAAAAGATGATCACGTAAAAAAACTAAATACAATATAGTTTAACTGGATAGTATAACAAACTAAAAAACCTGACAGATTTTAAAATGTTAATTACTTATTAAAAGTCAATCTTCATCTGAAGCTTTCAATAAGCTTAATCTGTTTTTCATCATTATTACTATTTTATGAGATATACCATTTTTATTTTATTATTATGGTTCCTCGGTCATATTACAATCGTTAAAGTAGTTCGGCAACAATGGTTTATTACAATCGTTAAACTAGTTCGGCAACAATGGTTTATTCCGCTTCAAGGTTAAATCGTAATGTGACTGTCGATATTTTAATACAATATTGAACAATGATTACAGGTTATATTGAAGAGAATATTACTGTAACTGTGTGGTGTTTACTTCGTTAGATTTACAAAGACGAAAGGAACAATGGATTCTGGAACATTGTCTCACCCTTTAGTACATTGTAAAGCCATAGCTCGTACAACCAAGAACCAAGCTATACTTTCATATTATTACACTGAACTATGTTCTAAATATCTAGCGTAGTGGGTAGGATTTTCGTATTTGATAAAGGCTAATACAGAATAGGAACCATATGTATCATAAATTAATATTTATAAAACAATGTAAATTTTAACAAGTATAAATATTATACTTGTATAAATATTATGAAGTTCCTTTATGAAACAAGTATAAATATCAAAGAAAAACTTTTCTTTTACGGAAAGAGTATATGTCGTGATGTTTATATTTCGAAATTATTTCAGTAAAACTTATTTTTAACAATTTTAAATGAATAAAGTTATCGAAGCATATAAACATTAGTTTTGTAATAATTCCATAAATAATGTTTTAAATGCAAATGCATATATAATTGTATATCAACACATTATAATTAATTCGTTTTTATTCATATTCATTCAAGAACTTTTATATAAATAACTATTCAATCATACTGGTCGTGCTTTTCAACAAAATAACTGTTTAAAAAAAGTTTAGTCGTTCTTATTCAAAAGTAAATAATAAATATAAATATTCTTTAGTTTGGCTAAAATAATAAAGAGCCACATGTAAGTTTATTTAATAATGTAATAGAAAATCTCAATGGAATGTTCAGTGAATATATGAAAAATATGTCTTCACACATATTATTGGTTAATAATAGCAACAAACCTTGCATTTTAAAAAAGAAAAAAATTTTTAAACTATTCCACAATTTTTTATTTAAAAAGTGCTTTCACCGGTCAAGGCATCGTCAGTTTAAATAGAAAAAACATATGTTTAAAACATTATAAATTAAAATATGATAAATTGTAGATATTTAAAAAAAAATAAAACTTAAATGGATTAGTAGAAAGAATTTTAAATGAAATGTTAAACAGAAAAATATAATTTACAATTAATTATTTTATGTTTGATTTCTTCTTTAACTAAAGGTAAGTAGTATATATTCCTAAAATGTATAGATAGCTGTGATATACATTGCTCTTCTATAACAGACATGCAGGCACTTTCAATTTGATTCCTTTTGATCCACGATGATTCTTTAAATATAATACTGGACGAGTAAAATTTGATGTCATGACTTTCAAATTGTGTTCTTTTTTAAAACCCACTTTGTTCCATCAAGTATTTACAACAAGACCTTGCATTTACTGTTTAGAGCCGCAACAGTTTATACAACTATGTTCCGTAACTTCTAATAATGACTTTTCAAATAATTATAGTACATCTATGATTTATAAATTGAAGTGAAATAGCATCCGACATTACTATATACAAGACGTTGTAGAATATCGTATTTACATTATAAATTAATTAAATGTTAAATTCCCTTTCATTGTCGTTTAGTATAAAATATAATATAATATTATTTAGTTGATAATATTTGAGAAGGTTAAGATGACTATCAAAAATGTCTTAGAATATAAAATTAATAATAATTTACAGAACAATCCAATAATTTCTTTAGGTACTAATTCTTGGATAAGTGGAAAACAAATTAATATGTCTATGATTCAAACTTTAATGATACGATTTTTTTAAATAATTTTAATTAACTTATAATATGTAATATAATATGTAGGATTTTGATTTTTACTTTATATGGTCACTACTAAACATTATTGTTGTAAATAATTCTGTTTAAACCTATTATTGTCAGTGTAAATCTATCCACATAGTCTTTTATGTTATTATCGTGATAGAAAAGAATATATTTAGATTGGAACGAATGCAAATACCAATTGAATAAAGAAACATTTAATGAACAATGGTAGTATTGTCTTATTCCCGCCATGAGAATATCTCCCCCCCGCATTGAGCCGTCTTCATTAGATGCCTTTGTAAACAATCCTTCATTTACTTAAATGTCTACCGTGATAATTGATTTTACACAAACGTAAAATCTGTGAGTGTACAAACATAAATAGACATTTTATTTATTTGTTATATGAAAAATGCATTTTATTAGAGTCTTAGAAAATTAAGCATAAAAATTAAAACGTTCAACATACTAAAATTATGCTTTTTACCATCCGTTTTCTTAGAAAAAACAAAAAAAAAATCCAAAAT
This sequence comes from Stictocephala bisonia, assembly GCA_035578905.1. Classification (NCBI taxonomy): domain Eukaryota; kingdom Metazoa; phylum Arthropoda; class Insecta; order Hemiptera; family Membracidae; genus Stictocephala; species Stictocephala bisonia. The sequence goes on along the minus strand of JAQJVL010004280.1, from coordinate 18,945 downwards.
ATATAAATTAGACCATTGTACTAATACATGTATGAATGTATTTCTTATAAGCACAAATAAATTAACTGTAAGACCCCGACTTAATCTATTTCTATTAATCTAAATGTGTATATTTTATAAAATTCTATGAAATAAGCTATATAAATTAATAAAACAAACTTAACTTATTTGTACTGCTCTATTAAAATGGATTTACTTAAGTAAAATATAACACCTATTAATATATTAGCTAAAACATTTGCTAATTTTATGAATTGTAGTTGAAATAGTTTTCAAACAAACACATTAACTATCTAAAAATTTTTATTTTACAAATTAGTATTTATTTGATTTATACAAGTTTTATATTCGATATACTTGTAACTGTAAATTCAGTTAAAATAAATATTTAAATATTAGATATTTATCATCATTAATTTAACAAGCGCTGTTTCTGAACTAATTGATATGTTATTATTTAATAATACTTATTTATATTAATACGTTGATAACACTTATTTCGTATAGTACATAATACAATTATAAATTAGTTTCTGATGTTGCAAATTATGAATACTTATCTAGTTGTTTACAACTCATATTTCTTAGATTTACCTAATTATAAAATTTTAGATTTCAAATTTTGTTTTGAACTTAATAATTCTAATAAATTAGGTGTAAATGAGTGTTAATTTTGCATTTTCATCTATTTAAAAATGGATGTTTTATTATAAATTATGGATAAAACATTAGTAATATAATACTCAATAATTATACTTTATAATTACATTAGATGATGCACGTATCATAATTGTGTTTTTTTAACTTTAATTTATATAGAACTAAATTTTTAAACAAGTTTGTCTTTTATATTAACTATTTATTATTAGGGAGTTTTGCCTATTATACCTTAGTAGTTTTGTATGATCAATGGATTATATCTAAGGTCTAAAGTAGTCTTCATTTAGTCTGCGTAAATATGGACATTACCGATACTACAAAAGTACCTTCTTGTATAATAAAAAAACAGAGAATCGTTTAAAGAAACATAACGTATGTTTTACAAACATAAATTAACTTATATCACTACTCACTCAAACGAATCTTCAATAACATCATGCATGGTTTATTTTGTAACCCCGGACAGTAACTGGATCCGGTTACAGCCGCTTTTATCCGGAATTGAGCGTGCATATGTGACAATGTCATGATTCAATTTAGCATAACTTTGGCAATGCTTGAAGCGTATTATACGTGTTAAATTAAGCTACAATCTAAGATATGTCTAAGAATCTCAGTTACAGTGCCAAATCTTAATTTTAGCATTAGTTATTTAAAATATTTGAATTTAGTTTGAATAATGTACTATCATAATTAAAAAGTTGTGTCAATATGATAAAACCACTACTACGAAACTATCACTACTTATTGAATATCTAATGCAATATTTCTAAATATTATTTTAAATGAACATATTTTCACTAAAAAGTCTTATGTGTTTGGATATAGTGCACTATTGTAGAAAATAAAGATCTGTGTTCTTTTACTTGATTGAGATTATAAAAGTAAATAGGCTTTTCTTAAAACGTTATCCTTACAAATAAAGTTAAAAACAATAATTAATGTTAGTCTGGAAAATAAATATTCAGAAAACATACAATTGTATGATGAAAAACTAATAGTAAATTTAAAACAAATTATTCGGTGTAAAATATAGCCCATACAATGAAAATTATAGCTCAATTACTATGAATGTATCATTATTTTGATGGCTTGGCTTATAACACTTAGATAGACATAACTTTTTTTCTATTTCTATACTTGTATTCAATCAAACATTTTAAATTTTACAGTATTACAGTTGTGTTCTAAACAGAAACAAAAGCAACCAGTATCATATAGCAATTTGCTAACAACAAATTGTATAACACATTTTATAGCGTATTATGTAACAAAATATATTTAGTTAAAAACGGTATTCCTTTATCCTATATATTTATTTCAGGGTTATGGAGGATTAAAGCTTATCAAAGTTCAAACTGTTTTGAAGGAAATTTTTTAAAATTATACATATAATTTGTTGTAGGAATATTTTTATTTGTACTTATACATATATTATATGTAAGTAATTTGTACCGGTTTGCTTTTAAGACGTAAATATAGGAAAAAGGGGTATTAGGATGTCTAACATTTAAGAAATATAGAAAGCAGAAATATAAAGTATATAAATAGAAGTTTGTAAACACTCTATTTTAGATTCATTATAGACATGTTTTATTGCTTCAATTATGTGCTAAATTAAAACTCAACTTTAACTTTCATAGCTTATAAGCCTAAGATGCAATCCATTCAAAATCAAATGTAAATAGTGAGCATAATAAGGCATCAATTAAAGTATAGAAACAATTATTTGTAAAACGGAATTTAAGTATGCATACATTTACAGCAGGGAGCGTTAAAAATACAATAAGGTGTTCAGAAGGATGTTTAAGTATACGAAATAAAGTATTACCAACTATCAATTGTAGTACCAACTATACTAAAAAAATATTAATAAAAGATAAGTCTACAATATGGAGCGAAAAGCTATAAAATATGTAATTACTATTAACATAGTTATATTTTGACAGCAAACAATTATGAATCGGTATCATAAAAATATTCTTTCAAATTTGTTTTAATTCACTCCCCCCCACAAAATAATTTTTTTCATAAATGAATTAATTAAAAAGTTTAATTTCAATAATTTGTTTTTTTCACTGTTACCAATATATTATGAAGTATTTATGAGTATTTGAGTAAAATAAATGTATCTCTTTAATATAAAAAATAAGTTCACATTTTAGGTTATACATTTCTAAAGGGTTAGATTATATGTGGATTTTAAGTATCTAAACTGTGCATATCTATAAATAAACATGCTAAACATGTTGATCTCTAAAGACTCACTCACCTGACTGACGTTTTATCCATTATCATGTATGCACCAGGCTACGTATATCAAGCACACCCCTGTAATACCATAAGCTTGAATAAAACGTCATAAAACGGTCGTCCATGTCGTTTACTCTGTAGATTCCGGGATGTATCATGAGAGTACTTGTTATAACAATAGTAAAGATACAAAGCTAGGTATAATTTCAAAATTCATGTAGGTTCAACCTGGAAGTATTAAAATACAATTTATATGACCATATTATAGTATAAATATAAAATATAAATATTGTAATCTGCCTTTTAATATATTTTTAATTAAATATTTAACTATTTATGATATCGGATATTTCCTTATAATAATTCTAAATATAACGGTCCAGGAAAAAACTTAGTATTGTAAAATGATCATCAAAAATGAAGTACACAAAAATAACGTTTACAACATAAATTAAGAGTGCTTTCCAAGGACTTTAAAACCAACAAACTATCTGCAATTACGATAAACGAACAAAGCAATTGCATTTACAATGCTCTGATTTTAAACTTGTTTGTTCTAGTCTCTAGCGTTATATGTTTGTTAGTAGGCCTACATTAATATGATTTTGTGTTGTTACTAAAAAAAATAATCAAAGTTTTTTTTCAATTTAAGTTTTGCTTTGAAATTAAAATATTCGTATAAAACATGAACTGTAAGGTGAATATAGGTTAAATTCAAGTGAAATGTAAAAGTACTCCTCTTTTTGTGTTTAATTCATATAATTTATCTACTTATAAAAGTGGACATAATAGGATAGGTCACAAGCCCGGAATAATGCGGAATAAACCATACGGACGATCGTATTATGGGGGTTTCATACAAGCTTATGGTATTGCAGGGGTGTGCTTGACATAACCTGGTGCATTAATGACGGATAATACGTCAGTTAGGTGAGTGGGTCTTTAGAGATCAGCATTTATTAAATGTGTATTTATAGATTATGTTTGTAACATTTTGAATCGCAAGGCATCCGACACTTTTCAAACATGATTCAATAACTTTTTAAAAACACCCACCTTCTAATCTAATAAAGATTTTTCAGATTATATAATGATACATTTATTTTCCTCGTATAAGTGTCACAAATATTCCGGACTATCCTGAATCCACCATATAAGAATAGAATAAAGGTAGCTTATTTCGTTGGAGGTGAAAGTTTATGTTCAATGAGTATTCAATGAGTACTCGCCTACGCAGGATGAAATCAAAAAACTTAATTACACTCATTTCATACAATAATACAGTAAATAAGACATAATCTAACTGTAAATTCAATTAAATGTTTTATCTGAACAATAACAAAGTCAATCTTTATTAAGCTCCAACAAGTAATATTCTACTACACGGCTATCCACTATTTCGTTTTAAATAAAAGGTACATTGGAACGAATATTTTGACCATTAAAATAAATCATGCTAATATTTTTTTGAAAATGCTTATCTGTGATTCTTTTTGAGTTTAAATAAAGACACAAAATAGTGAAAGTCAAACTAATTACGTTTAATTTCGAAAGAGTACTTGTGACCTGAAAATTAAACGTGTTGAAAGGCCAAAGTAAGAAATAATTGCAGATTGACTTATAAACCTAGGGCACCCTAACTTATGTTATGCATGGATTAAGCCCATAGTAGTATATTTCCCCTAAAATATAACCAAGTGCATAGTTATTCTTAATATTAAGCTTAAATCAAAAGTTACGTATGTTAAAATTAGTAAAATTAAAAAAAGTTACATCTTTTTCCATTTATTGCTCAACTGTTGTCTTTGCAGTGAATAGCATATTCTAAAAATATATCCAAAAACATTTCAGAAAAATATTCTCAATTCATTATCAATATGGATAGTGATAATTCTCAAAAGGTATAATCTTCCTCCCCCCACAATTCACTGTTGTATATATTTGCAAAGAAGGAAATTCCACTAGAAGTAAAAACTATATGTTTTGTAATACAGAATTTCTTAGGGATTTTCTTTTATTCCTAAAAATTATACACTAAATCATAGTATAATTTATCACACTTCTTTTATTAATAAATTTGTTAACTTACCTATATAATTTTAATATACTTACTCTGCACTATTTTTTTTATAGATGCGTATGTATCATTAAGTGATTTTGAGGTTAAGTGGTAGACAGGGCTTTGCACCCAAACTTCATCTCGTGAAGACACAGTAAAATCTTTTTTCGTAACATTTTTTTATATCATCATTATTATGAAATTATATTTTTCCATCACAGCTTTATATATAATTATATAATATATATCCCTATCTAATGAGTTAATTATGGTTATGTAATTAAATTAATAATGATTACAGTAAAATGGTTTACATCAAACTGTATCAAACTGTTAAAAATGATAAATATATGAGTCAAAAACTGAATAGAAAGACTAATGACATGATAGCTAATTATAAACTTATATACAATTAAAACAGAAACATGATTTTCACTATATGTGAAATATTCTTTCAACATGTAAGTATGAAATTAATTAAAAACAGTATATTGTTTTTTAGTGTTGTAACTACTGTCCGGTTTTTAGTGAACAATAAGTATCACACATTACTAATGATTGTGCATCTTCATTTCTATTGGGTAAATTGGACATTGGTGATTGTTAAAAATGTACATACTTCGGAAGAATGAATACTCTTGTTGTTCAGCATCCTTTTGGCGGTCTGAGAATTTTTGAATTCTAGTTAAGTTGAACAAATAAATAACTATGCATTTCTTCTGTTATAATCTTTATTGGTATCAAGATTCGGTTATTATGATACACATTTTATGTAATATAGGTAAAATCTAATGTTCCCGATGGTCTGTGGATTTTAACATTTTAACATATTATGTTGTAATTAATTATTATCATGTGTTTTATTTTTGCTTTTGTTTCCTTTTGTTGTTGTGATGTTCAGTTTTGGGAAATAAAAGTGAGTTTCAATGTCTTGAAGAATTTAAATATTATTCTGATTTCTACAAAACTATAATTAACTTTCTCATACCAAAAGGTAAGGTCCTCCGATCGAAACATGGTCCGACCGGGCCTGGATAACTAGAACTATGGAAAAGTAAGACAAATGTTTCTATAAACCCCTGTGTCAATATACTTACCTCTTTATCTACCTCAATCCTCAAACAAACTCTACCTCAATAATTTCAACTTTTCTCAATCTCAATATTTTTTTACCTCTCTAAAATTGTATTTTTTGTATATGTTTAACTTTTTACAATGAAACCTCAAAATTTTGCTCGATTGACAAACCTCATTAAAGCTAGGCTGAATAAAATTCATGACTGTTTTGGAAATCTGTCTGAGGATTCTCCTCTTGAAACACTTGAACATCAAAATATTCTTTTATACCAGGCAGAGGTTAAACTCAAACCAATTGAATTTGACGAAAACATGAAAAAATTGTTAGATTCAAACGATGATTTTGTAGAACAAAATGTCATTGACAAACATGATGAAATTAATGAACTTTGTGTCACTATTCAAAGTAAAATTAAAATTCTTTAAATATTAATGATGATATACAGTCAGTAGCAAGTAATGTAGAAAGTAACGAAACTATTCAAGGACAACTTTCCACGACGGTGAAACGTTTACCTAAAATAGAATTGAAGCATTTTGGTGGAGACCCTCACACCTGGATTGCTTTTATCAACCTGTTTGACGCAACTATAAACTCAAATTCAGCACTGTCCCCTGTTGCGAAATTTCAGTATTTACTTGGTACATTATCATATAAAGCTCTTAATTTAATCAAATCGTTACCAATCTCAGAGGCTAATTACTTCATAGCTTACAAGACGTTACGTCACCGTTATCATTCATTGCGTAGACTCTCCTCTGTGCATTTAAACAAGATAATAGATCTCCCCAATAGCAATCTCTTTCCTGTTAAGAAACTAAGACATTTTCTAAATGCATTTCAAGAAAACACTCAAGCCTTAAAGTATTGGACTGTGATATTGTTGAGAAAAATCCTTTGTTAGCTTCTATGCTTTTACGGAAGTTTGACACCAAACTGCTACATAAATTTTAAAACTCAAAAGGAAACTCTCAAACTCTTCCTACTGTAACAAAAATCATCACGTTCCTATCTGACTACTGTACTCATGCAGAAGACGCTTTCTTGCATTCGTCTAACAACAAAAATAACTCCTCTCATTGGACCCCTAAGTCTTTAAATGAAAAGTTTCAACCTCGACCTATCTCTCTCGTGTCTACCTCAGAACCTTTAGAGTTTACTTGTTTTGTTTGCTTAAAAGACGGACACAAAGTTTATTCTTGTCCAATGTTTAAGAGTAAATCTCCCCAAGAACGGCATCATATTGTTTAAACACAACATCGATGTTTCTCTTGTCTTAGAAATCACACAATTGGTGATTGTAAGTCCAAGAACTCTTGCTTCAAATGTCACAAGAAGCACCATACTTTATTACAATCAGATTCCTCATCCTCTCAATCTCAAATAAGTTCTCCTAATAAAGAACCCACTACGCACTCTTCTCAACCTCCAGCTAAACAAAATAAGTTTGCTGGTATTTCCACTAACTCAACCTCCAATTATTCTCAACCTCTAAATAATACTACAGTTTTGTTATCTACAATTCTTGTAAAACTTGTAACTAAACAAGGTAATGCACATGTTTTCCAAGCACTGATTGATTCTTGCAGTCAATGTGATTTTATGACTGAACGAGCTGCTCAGCTGCTAGGTATTCAATGTCAAAAATCAACCCTTCATGTCAATGGTACATCTCAATTTCTCGCTACTACCAAAGGAATGGGACGTGTTGACATTGAAACTCTCCAAGGTGATAAAATTTCGGAAAATCATCCCATGTTGATTTTGGATAAAATTACCTCGGACATGCCCAAATATCATCTTCATTCAGATTTACTAGAACTTGTTAAACCTTTTGTTTCGGCTGATCCCACTTTCCACCGTCTTGGTCTCATTGATGTTCTATTAGGTGGTGGTCTTTTTCCTTTCATTTTTACTGGGGAAAAAGTAAATCTTGGAACTAATATGCCTTTCATAATGAATACGGTATTTAGTTACACTATCATAGGCCATGCTTCTTGCAATGATGATTCTTCTCAAAACCAGATTTCCTCTCATCCCACAACTCTACTAACTGTCTCTGATTTTCATCTTCACTCTGCCATACAACAATTCTGGCAACAAGAGGAACCCCCCACATATTCCAAACAAACTTATGAAGACACCTTATGCGAAGAACACTTTATTAAGACACATTCTAGAGACGTATCTGGTAGGTATTGCGTTCGTCTACCTTTCAAACCTAACCATCCTCCAATAGGTGATTCGAAATTCTCAGCTAAAAATAGATTCTTAGGACTTGAAAAAAGATTCACTAATCAACCTAAATTCAAGGAAGCTTATGTCAAATGTATGGGCGAATATTCAGAAGTCGGACATATGAGACCTTGTGATTCAGTTCCAGATGAAAACTATTTTCTCCCCCATCATGTCATAAAAGAATCAAACTCAACCACAAAACTGAGGACTGTCTTTGACGCTTCATGCAAAACCTCAAACGGTGTTTCACTAAATGATATTCTCCTCACAGGATCAAAATTACAGGTGAATTTATTTGACGTACTATTTCACTTCCGACGTCATAATGTGGTTTTGACTTGTGATATACGACAAATGTATAGGCAAATTCGCATTCATCCTGACGATCAAAAATATCAAATGATATTTTGGCGCAACGATTCTTCTCTATCCCTCAGAACATTTTTCTTGTAAACTGTGACTTTTGGGATGAACTGTTCACCTTTCCTAGCCTTGCGATCTCTTCGTCAACTTGCTCAAGACGAATAGGAATTCTATCCTGAAGCTGCCTCAGTTCTACTAAATCACACTTATGTGGATGATGTAATCGCTGGCCATGAAGATGAGGGAAAAGCACAACATTTGCAAACTCAACTGATCAACTTACTCCAAAAGGGTGGTTTCGAACTTAGAAAATGGACTTCTAACTATCCAAACCTCTTGGGTCCTTTTCCTTCCGATCACAATGTGGTTCCGAAGTTTTTGGAATCGTCTGATCAACCTTTCTTTAGTATCTTAGATCTACATTGGTCATCTAAACTTTATTTTTTCTCCTTTAATTTCCATATAGATAATACCCCTGCTAACACTAAAAGAACTATCCTCACCCTGATCGCAAAAATTAGCTATGACCCTTGTGGATTCCTGTCCCCAGTCATAATGTGGGCAAAACTATTCATGCAGCTATTATGGGCTAAAGGTTTTACTTGGACGAACCCCTCCCTCATGACATAGTCGAGTCATGGAATTCGTTTCTCACTCAACTCCCTAGTCTGTCAGAAGTAAAAATACTTAGACCATTACAAATTAACAATTCCAAAGTTATTCAATTACATGGGTTTTCGGACGCTTCTGAAGGGGGTTACAGTGCAGTGGAATATTTACGAAGTTCTTCTGAAATAGTGTCTACTCAAATAAGACAACTCATTTCAAAAACCCGTGTAGCACCACTAAAAAACTCATTACCACGACTTGAATTGTGTGGTAGTCATCTCTTGGCAAAACTGATGACCCATTGTCTCTCTTTTTTGATGCCACACTACACTATTAGTCAGACATATGCCTGGACCGATTCAACAATCGTCTTAAGTTGGATTCAAACTCCCCCTTACAGGTTGAAAACCTATGTTGCTAATCGGGTGGCTGAAATTCAGGAACAGGTCCCAGCTCATTTATGGCATCATGTGAACACACAATTTAACCCAGCAGATTGTGCCTCTAGAGGATTAATGCCCCAAGATCTCAAAGATCACCCTCTTTGGTGGGGAGGACCTCAGTGGTTGCAAGAACATGTCTCTTGTTGGCCAATAAGTTCCTTCACACCCATTAAAGAAGAGAACTTAGAAGAAGTAAAACCTCAAGGATCAACGGTATTGACTATCACTAAACCTGAACCCCTTGTAATTTTTAACCGATTTTCCTCTTGGAACAAACTCGTCAGAGTGTTTTCTTATGTATACCGTTTCTTTAATGTCAAAATAGTACCTAAATCAGGTCCTTTATCAGTGGATGAACTTAAGAAAACTTCTTTGAAAATTTTCCAATTAATTCAATCTGAAGTTTTCCCCGGAGAAATTAAAAACTTGAAAAAAGGAAACCCTTGCTCTAACCAAATCCAAAGACTATCACCATTCCTCGATGAAAGTGGAATAATCAGAGTAGGAGGAAGAATCAGCAACTCACATCTTGATTACGATGTTAAACATCCTGTAATACTACCAAAAAATCACCATATTGTCAATTTATTAATAGATCATTACCACTTAAAGTATTTACATACCCCTCCTCAACTTTTACATTCCATACTGGTCCAACATGTATGGATTTTAGCAGCTCGAAGTTTGATTCGATCAAGAGTTTTTAAATGTGTCAAATGTCTTAGAACAAAACCTAAAACCAAGACTCCACTAATGGGAGATCTTCCAGAATTTCGAATTACTCCTTCACGACCCTTTTTGAACTCTGGTGTGGATTTTTGTGGCCCGTTCACTGCCAAAGCTCATAACATCAGATCCTTACGTCTCTTCAAACTCTACATATGCATATTTGTATGTTTGAATACAAAGGCTGTGCACTTTGAACCGGTCTCTGAATTGTCTTCTACTGCCTTTATTTCAGCATTGACTAGATTTATTTCAAGACGTGGTTTGTGTCAAAATATCTATTGTGACAACGGAAATAATTTTGTGGGTGCAAAAAAAATCCTAAAATCAGTGGTCAACTCATTTCTGAATAACCGGGATAACAAACGAAGAATTTCAGAATTTTCTATTCAAAATTCAATACAATTTCACTTCAATCCCCCCTTAGCTCCTCACCAAGGAGGGCTATGGGAGGCTGCTGTCAAAAGTAAGAAATACCATCTTCGAAGAGTTGTAGGAGACACTGTTTTAACAATTGAAGACTACAACACAATCATTGCAAAAATTGAAGCTGTTCTGAATTCCCGACCACTAATTCATCTTTCATCTGACCCTTCCGATATCTCAGCTTTAACCCCTGGACATTTCTTAATTGGAGCCCCTCTGATTTCAATACCTGAAAATGACTTGAACAATACTCCCTTTAACAAACTCAAGAATGGCAAAAGTTACAAAACATTACCCAAGACATTTGGCATCGTTGGTGTCGAGATTACCTCCATACTTTACAGGAGCGGCAAAAATGGACAAAAAAACACAAAACTTGAAAATCGGGTATTTAGTTGTGATACAAGATCTCCTTACTCCACCACTCAATTGGCCATTGGCTAGAATTGTGAAAATCCATCCAGGTCCTGACAACATTGTTAGAGTAGTCATCCTTCAAACTAAAAATAGAATGTTAAAAAGGCCTGTGATAAAGATTTTCCCCTTACCAATAGAAGACAACATTTGTTACACCTGTCGGTTCAAGTGGCCTGGCATGTTCCCGATGGTCTGTGGATTTTAACATTTTGACATATGATGTTGTAATTAATTATTATCATGTGTTTTATTTTTATTATTATGTGTTTACTTTTGTTGTTGTGATGTTCAGTTTTGGGAAATAAAAGTGAGTTTCAATGTCTTGAAGAATTTAAATATTATTCTGATTTCTACAAAACTATAATTAACTTTCTCATACCAAAAGGTAAGGTCCTCTGATCGAAACATATAATGTAAAATAGCAGGAAAGTGAATAATACAGAATCATACCAAATCGGCAAAGTAGTATCTAGAATTAAAAGAAGAAAGGCTACAAACAACTAAAATAAGAAAACCCTACACATAATTAATGATTTTTGAGTGATTCAAGAAAACACAAAATTTATTTAAACTCTAAACTATTACATTTAGTTAAGTTGCAGTTTGATTAAAACTAAAACAACAGGTATAAAGCCATGAAGAACATGATTTAAGATCTATATAGTTCTTTAAAAAAGTGATTAATCTGTAGAACATTTTAATTTCGTGACCTGAAATATAAGAGTGTTCAAAAAGGCAGTTAGAGTAAGAAGTAATTGCAGATTGAGCTATAAACTTAGGCACTATTACACAATATCAAGCCCATAGTAGTAGATTTATCCTGTACATATAAGAAAGGGATATTAATTGGTTCTCTTAAGCTTAATTGAATGGTTAGGTATGTTCAAATTATTAAAACGAAAAAATACATATTAGCCATTTATTGTTGAAATGTTGTCTTAGCAGTGAATATCATATTCTAAAATATGTCCAAAAATAGACAACGATGATTTTAAATGGGTAAAATTTTGCCACCGAAACAACACACTGTTTGTTGTACGTACTCGCAAAAAAAGAAACTCTAAAAGAGTTTTATTCAGTTAATATCAGTTAAATTCCATTTATAAAATATAATACAGTAAAATATGTTGCAAGAAATATATAAGGATTTGTTCACCTTCTTTCACATGTGTTATACAATATGTTACTGGCTTAGCTGGGTAATGTCCCTTAAATTTACTACTGTAGTAAGCCACCGGTGTCTCACAATGGACGTTTATCACTTACCGCAGGTTTATTACACTACCTGAGGTCTTATTTTTGTCATACGGCTATGAGGTACATCATGTTCTCTATACTTAGAGGTATTTCTAGAATACGACACGATGGTTCCAAGTATAATACATTGATTTACTTCTTCCAGTGTATCATTTGTGAGCATTTTAAATATACAAATGGTTATGGTTGAAAAATATTTTATTTCCGTTCTATTCAGCCCGATGGTTACTGAGTCTCTGGCTAAGAACATACTACTCATTTGATCAGTGCTGTTAGTATGGCAATGTGCTGCACAGGGTCACATCTAGGTTGGCCAACATGTTAAATAATTCAACTACCAGATGGCTTAGTACTTATTCATTGTACTTTTACCAAGCTGTTAATTATTGTGAGTACTATCAGGTTTACAACTACTTAGGTAACCTAACCTAACCTAACCTAACCTCACTTATCCTCATAATTCATATGAATACGGAGTCATATAGATGTACTAGTGACCTGTATTTGTTTACAGTTGTACTACTAACCATGTTTTAAACTGTCACAGTTCTACAGCGTAAAACACCAATCATTTGAAACACGTTGGTGAACGAATCGTAATTTTAATGTTAGCTAATAAATGTTATTTATTTAAATATTTTCAATTTAATTGATTAATTACAATTTAGTTTACTATATAGCCTGTCATACTATATTTTTAAACATTTTCTTGCAGTCAATTTGTATCATCAATCAGCTGTTTGGGTGTGTGAAGTTGTTATATACGACGTTTTTTAATGCGAAAAGAAGTTTGAGTGGTTGATATGATATTGTATCAAGCAACCCAAATATATGTTATGTTTTTTTTATTAAATGAGTCTAGGACTAACCTGGAACAGAGTGTTTTTACATCCCGATTTCAAAGTCTATAGAATAGTTTTGATGCTCTTAGCACGTAAATATAGGAGTTTTTGTATTTTAATTTTATTTATTCTTGTAATGTATAAACCAAAATATTGTATACCGTAATAAGTATTTGAAGGAAATATAGGTTTGAAATAGTTCATGACACGTTGTTATTGCTATTTATTCTTGGTATTGGTGTATTAACTCACATACATTTTAATGCAATTCTTACTATAAACACGTTATTTAGGTAAAAGGGTTGTGATCATTAACGTAATTTTCTAATGTACTATTCCTTTAAATACTTTCACCCTGAAGATTGTTATTCAAAGGGATGAACTAACATAATGAGATAATGGGAATGAAAGATAAAATTCTTTATGAATATTTTGGAAAAAATCTTCCGTAAAAGTTATTTACATGCTTTATTATAATTACATTGCAAGTATATATACCTATATAGGAAAAAAAAGATATAAAATTACCTGTAAACCAAAAACATCGTCAAAAATATATTATGCATAATTCTGTAAGTAAGTTATATTTACTCATTATACATACAAAATATATTTTAATTATTTTTATAATGATGCACTTTTGAAAAAAATGTTACAATTATTAGTAATAATTTGATAGCCTATATTATACTGAATAAAGGCACCTTACAATTTCCTCTTTGTATTGGATTGAAATATAGCGGACGCAAAATTTAATGAAATGAGCTCTCAGGGAACAAAGAGTGTGATCATAATTGAAATACAAGAATCTTCCCATAAGGAAATGATTGTCTCCATTGACAATTATACAAACAAAAATGTATTAAAGCTGAACGCCTTGCCTATTTCTTATAAAGATACATATATCTTTATCGTGGTCTTTATAATTTTAAGTTATTTATTGAAAACAAAATCCACAAACATCTAATTGTAACTAATGTAATATTTATACTATTGAATTAAAGAACACATAGCATATAAAATGTAAACTGGACACACACACATATTAGTATACATGGCTATGTAAAATTAGGCTGAAACGGGATTACTGATGGTAACTAAAAATCCTTAAAACACATAATACGGAAAAGTTTAAAACTGTCATTCATGTATTGTAGTTAAATTGAACTATACACACAATTAATAATATGTTCTAGTTTATCTAAAAACATACAACACCTTTTTCACTTGCATCTTAAAATACGTAAGATACAGATGTATTTGTTATTACAATTCATATACATAATTAATTAAATCGAATGAATCCTCTCCATTTTTATGACGATTTTAAAAGTATATATCAGTAACCCAATAGAATTTTATTTCAAATATAGGCCTACTTCAAGATGTTTAGGTTGGTTGAAAGTTATAGCATCAGATTTGTATGTGTGTTAACTGTAAAAAAAGGTCATCAAATCATACACGCTATAAATCAATTAAAATAATAAATTAATATACACAATGTATTCATGTATGTAATGTATAAATATATGTTTTTATAAAATCTTGGTTTTAAAAATGTTTAAATAATAACAATTTTCCCCGAACTTATCTATCACGGTTACTTATAAAAACACAGCGTCAGATATATTTTACCACCCGATAATTCTACTAGTAACAAAACAATAATATAGCTTAAAGACACTAATAAAGCTTAAAACAATAATATAGCTTAGAAACATTTCATTAAAGACAACTATACCATCTTGTTCTCAAAATATCAGAAACTTTTGAAATTGAGATTAATCACGTCGAGCTATAACAAAATGCTATTGAAAAATGTTATATGTAAAAATGATAACGGAAATTCCATTAATAGTAGTGTTATTAATGTTATTGAAACATGTTATTTGGTGATATCATGAAGACACGCAATTTGTTAAAATAAAACAAAACTACTACCTTACTGACGTTAAAATTTTATTATTATTGACCTAATATTTTTAATGTACACTTTAATTTGTTTAAATTTTGTATAAAATCGATTTCAAATTATGTGTTTCACAAATAGTTTTTTTTAAAGTATTATTACATACATATCCGGAAACCCGCTCCAGTTCACTCCTGGGTTCGGGCGTTCACCAAGCCTCTCCATTCCTGTTTGTTATTCCACATCTCTCTTCTCATCACCTCCCCCCACACAACCCCCCTCTTCTCCACATCGACTTTCACGCCATCCAACCATCTTCCCCTAGGTCTTCCTCTGGGTCTTCTGCCCACCACTTCCATCTCCTCCATTCTTCTAGGTATTCTTTCTTGTCTCATCCTCTTCACATGCCCGTACCATCTTAACCGTGACCTCTCCACCCCCATTCTCAAACTCTCTTCAGTGAAACCTCTTCTTATCTCGTCATTCTGGATCCTATCTCTTCGTGTTTTGCCTTTGATGGCTCTTAGAAATCTCATCTCCCCCGCTTGTATCCTACTCCACTCCCTTTCCGATAATCTCCACGTCTCAGCTCCATACGTCACCATGGGTTTATAATAAGTTTTAAACATTGCTACCTTGGCCCTTTGTGGTACACTTCCATCCCATACCAGGTGTTTCACGCTTCCAAAAAACCTACCACCCACTTCCAATCTGTTACTTATTTCTTGCTCCATTTTCCCATTGCTCGATAACACTGTTCCCAAATACTTAAACTCCTCCACCTTCTTCAAGCTCTTCCCATTCAACTCCACGACCCCTCCCAGGTCCGTATCTCTACCCACCACCATCACCTCACTCTTCTCCATGCTCACCTTCAGACCTCTCTCCATCATCTTTACACTCCACTTATTCAATACCTCCTGCACTTCTTCTATACTTTCCCCCCACAACATAATGTCGTCCGCAAACAACATCGCATTCACCCCTCCTCCTACATCCTCCTTAATTTCCCTCAGCATCACCTCCATTATTACATTGAACAAAACTGGTGATAAAACACTCCCTTGCTTCAGCCCCTTTTTTACTTCAAACCACTCAGTATTCCCCATACTAGTTCTAACCCTACATCTATGTGTCCTATATAACTCCTTCATCCATCCAATCATTCTTTCATCTATTCCTATCCTCCTCAAGCTCTCCCATATACTACTTCTGTTAACAGTATCATATGCTTTTTCCACATCTATGAACACCATGAACAACTTCTTGTCATATTCCCAATACTTCTCGATCATTTGCCACACTGCAAAAATCAGATCTATGGTGCTTCTTCCTTTCCTGAACCCATGTTGTTCCTCACCCATCTGTTCCTCCACTGTTCCTTCTATCCTGTTTAACAATATTCTCTCAAACACCTTGGTCACCTGGCTCGTCAAAGTTATTCCTCTATAGTTTTTACACTCTCTTCTGCTCCCCTTCTTGTGCAGTGTTATAATTTCTCCCTTTCCCCAATCGTCCGGTACTCTTCTACTCCTCCATACACATCCAAACACCCTCTGCAGCCAATGTATTCCTATAGGACCCAATGTTTTGATCATGTCTATTGATATCTCATCCGGTCCTGCAGACTTCCCATTTTTCACTCTTTTCAAAGCATCCTCTGTCTCCTTCCAACTTATACCTTCCAAACCCTCCAGATAATAATCGTTGTCTTCTTCCTCCCCATCAATATACCCTTCATTCAGTAGTTTTTGAAAATAATTTTTCCACACTCCTTTGATTTCTTCACCCCCCACCAGCTCTCCGTCTTCTCTTTTCATCGTCAGGGCACTCTCTGTTTTCCTTTTCTTGTTTTTCATCATGCTGTAAAATAGCTTTTTGTTTCCTTCCATATCCCTCTCCAACTTATCTGTGAATGACTCCCAAGCTCTCTCCTTCGCTTCTCTTACTATCTTTCCACTTTCCCTCTTTTTCCTTATGTAGTCCTCTCTATCTGCCTGGGATCTTGACTTCCACCATTTCCTCCAAGCTCTATTCTTTTCCTTTACCCCCCGTCTTGTCTCCTCATTCCACCAACACGTTTGCTTATCTCTCTTCCTTCCCGATGTTCTTCCACATACCCTTTCCGCTGCGCTTACCAGTGACTCTTTGAAGAGCTTCCATTCACTTTCCACATCACCTACTTCCGTCCTTGGTAAGTGTTGTTTCACTATCCTTTTGAATTCTTCTCTTTTTTCCTCCTCCAGTAATTTCCAGCATTTTATTCTTCTTATAGGTTTGCTTGTCGCAACTTCTTTCATTTTAATCCGAAACACCCCGACCAGCAGCCTGTGGTCCCCACCCATACTCACGCTGGGTATCACCTTCACATCCAGGATTTTCCCCCCCCATTCCCTGTCCATTATGATGTAGTCGATGACACTCTTTTGTACCCCATCCCAGCTGTATCTCGTCACCATATGACTCTCTCTCTTTCGGAATTTCCCGTTTCCAATCGTCAACGCATTCCTTTGACACATATCCAGCAATCTCCTCCCTTCCACATTCCTATTCCCATATCCAAAACTCCCCATCACCTCCTCATATCCCTTCCTATCAACACCAATTTGGGCGTTTAGATCACCCATTAGTAAGTTCACATTTCCTATTTGGTCTTCCTTTGTTCTTCAAACACTTCCTTTTCCTGCTCTGTGCATCCTGTCTGCGGTGCATAAACTTGCATTAATCTTATTTCCCTGTTTCCTTCTCTTATTCTTATTATTATCAACCTATCCGATATATATTCAACTCCTTCCACCTTCTCCTTCATCCTCTTATTAACCATAATAGCAACTCCATTCCTTCTGTTCCTGCCTCCACTCCAATACAACATCCCTCCCCCTCTTATCTCCTTTTCTCCTTGTCCATTCCATTTCGTCTCACTTAAGCCCAACAAATCCAGCCTCCTCTCATTCATCACATCTATTAGTTATTATATATTATTATATATTATATATCACAAGTATTATTATATATTCGATATACAATATAAACAATAATCATCTTTCGACATAGAATTTAATGATGTTATTAAGAGGTTTTAATATTTGAAGATAAATTTCAATTTAATTTTAATATAAAATTAAATCAGGCTAAAATGGGTAAAATAACTTTGTGTTAAACTCCAGGAAGGAGAGTCATTATTTTCATGTACAACCTAAAAATATATATCTATAATAATCCGTTTTCTCTAAATATTCTTATATTACACATGTAATGGTTTATGTTTTATTAAAATAGAAGCTTCAGTTGAATAGCTACTTAAGTATATATTCAAAATTATACTCAGTTTACAAGAGTATTTGCAGTTTCGGAGTTTGTAAAAGTAATTTTAAATATTAAGCTTGAAAAAGAGTCATTACCGTCTCAGTTAGACGTGTCATTCAAAACAAACTGGCGAAACAATTTAACGAGTTAGCATCATGCAATTATCTTTTATTTTGCCTCCTCTCTAAATTCTTCAGAAATCCTTCTCATTTAGGATAAGTAGCTTTGTTAAACATAAAATAAAAGAAATGGTATAACTTACAGGGTACATTACTTTATAAGTAAATTACACCTTATTATTTTCATATTGTAGTTTCATGTTGAATGTATATTTTATTTAGTGCAACCCTTTACGGAAC
>JAQJVL010004279.1:0-47230 GCA_035578905.1 Stictocephala bisonia | reverse complement strand
GGAAACCCGTAACGTATAAATCGCTAAATTTCAATAATTCAAGCACAATCGAGCAAACTATACAAACATAGCAGCCAACCTAAATAAGATTTTGAACGTACCGTATGCAATAGACTCAGAAGAAGTGTGATGGGTCATTTTTACTATCTCGCTTGCACTACCTCTCCTACACACCTAGAACCATGGCCCGATCTGTATATGTTGTCTGAAAATAGATTACGAAATTCCAAAGGTGTCTAAGTGTGATTTGATTCATAGACTTTCAAATAATGAGAGGAGTAAAGAAGACGCAATGAGCGATGGATGGACGGTTAAAATAAACAAAAAACGACGGCCCTTGTTAAAAGCAACTAAACTTGAATGTCCTTCGCCCAATCACATCAAGGGACGCCAAGATGATATATACCAACATTTGTTATATTTCGGTATTAAAATATCACAGCCTAATTGGAACATAAAAAGGTAATTCTGACCGAATTTTACTAAAAACAATTCATTTTTACATGAAAAAAAGGAACCTAAAAAATCGGTTTCCCGATTTTTTTGAAAGATTTGAGATTTTGTCGAAAAATGTAAATAGGTTCATTTTTTCGATATCAGTACAATATTTCCCTTCCTTTCACCAAGTTGCATGGTGTTCTTAATTTTAATTGTTTCAAAATGGATCAGCACCGGTCTAACATGAACTAAAAGAAACAAAACTAATTTAGTTACTGTATTATTAAAAACTACTACATTCGACAATAATTGACAGTTATGATTCCGGTAACAGAGTAATTAGTAGGTTAGATGAGGTAAAACAAAAACGAAAATTGCAACAATGAAACAGCTGATTATTGCCTAGCAACACAATCATGTGATATGGGCCTTATAAATAAAACAGAGCAAAACCTTTTACTTGTGAAATTTGGAGCCAATGCTCGAAGTTGTATTAATAAAGATAGAAGGCAAACCTTTTACTTAACAAGTAAAATAAAAACGTACCCTTTACTTTTCCATTCGAGCAAAAGCTTTTAAAAAAATGCATCTGGTCATTAGCAGATTATCTGTTGAAGTAAAAGGGTGTTTGAAGCATATCATAGTGGAAGTAGTGAATGTGAGAGATGGAAAATATTAAAAACCACGTTGAAACCCATAAAATAAAGACTTTAAAGTGTTATCCCGCTTTGAACAGGTTAATGTAGAATGCCTATCAAATTATTTTTTAGGCCAAGTTGTAGAGAAGCGAGGAGGAGCTATATCTTCACACTACTAAATGAAAATATGTTTACGATATTTTGCCACACCCGGTTATCAAAGCGGAATTGAAGAAGAGCTTGGAGTGTCACAAGGTACAGTTTCATTAACTGTTAGTGAATTTGTAAGAAAATCATCGAGACGGCCGATGAATAGAAAGTTATGCAGGCGATGAATTTATTGGCAAATGAAACATTTGTTTCCAATGGCAATAGGTGTAGTTAATTGCACTGACATAGGGACCTTAAAACCAAAAAATTATGGGGATCAATACATAAATCACTAAGGAAAGCCGACATTAAACTTTCAAGTAACATGCAACAAGGAGATGTTCAAAAGTGTCCGAGATTAGTAAATGACGCAAGAATTTGGAAAACCCCACAAGTAATGCAAGTCATGCATGCGAAACCGAATGCAATACTACTGGGAGAAGATGGGTATGGTATCGAGCCTTGTTTGATGACTCCATTCTCAAATACAAACGATGAAATGGAGAGAATTTCCAAACAAGCCTTTGTACTTTTTCAATAACATAAACAATGTACAATCCTTCTTTTTCGTTTTCGGTACTTTAGATTTGTTTAATTTTTCGGGGTACGACGTAATTGGTCCGCAATGAATTTCACTTCAGTCGTGCAATGTTGTTTGGAACCACTTTCACTTCTTTCTGAGGACATTTTTATCAACACAAGTCACAAACTATCACTGAGTGCACCACTCGTAATTAAACTAAACTACAACTACATTTGGCAATCCAGAACACCTCCAAAAGACTGAAGTCAGCGAACAGAAACAGGATATAAATTCTATTTCTACAGGAAGTTAAATAGCCCGATTTCAAGGTTTTAAAATTATTTGTTTACATTAATCCAGTAAAAAGAATCTCCAACCAGTTACTTCCGGAAAGAAGGATTTGCTTGCAAGAAAATGTATTGTTTACTTAATACGAATCGAAGGATATGCTTTTACTTTTATACCTTTAACTTAAAGCAACTGCTTTTACTTCTACTTTTGCCTTACGAGCAAATCCTACTTTTTTATTAATTCGGCCCAAATGTTTTATACTGTACTCCTTTAATTATTACTTATTATACTTTACTCGCACTTTCACAAGTATTATATGTATTTGTGAAACTTCAACAACTTTTCAACATTAATTAAATAAAAATAATGCATTGAGAGTTAGTCTTTATTATTTGTTATGACAGAACATGCCTCCCTTAATAAATTAATTGTTGAAACTTTCATCGCTCCTAGTGACGAAACGGTTAAGTATATCAAAATAATACTAAGAGTAAAAAATTCCTAGAATCACTAGTATAAAAATTCTTAGAATATTATGAATTCATAGAATTCATAATACAAATTGTGGAGTTTTCATAAAAATTTCAAAGTTGAACGCCATTTTGAAAAATAGCTACCGAATTTTTAAATTTGAACTTATATCTTAAAATACCATATTTTGTATTGATTATAATTATATAATTTGTAGTTCATTTTTTAAAATTGTAATGAACATAAAAAATAAGGTAAAGTTCCCCATTTAAAATATGCTATACAATTTCTACTTTTTGAAATCCCTATTGTGGCCAGCTTGAGTTGATCACCCTGTATATAATCTTCCAATAAGCCTATTCATATAGTAAAGATAAAAATTATTGTACAATTTTTCGCTAATTTGTAAATAAGTATTTGATTTGTTAAAAATAAACTTTGACAAGGCACATGTAGTAAACTGCTTCAATTACACCACTGCAGCTTGTTGTTTGGTTAATGATACAACTACATAAGACCAAAAGTGAATTGAGTGCAATACTATAATGGATGGTTACACATACACACAGTCCCATTAGTAAGAATGTCTAGAAACTCATTAAATTTTAGTTATTGCACTCTATGTTTCAGACATAATATATTATTTCATTGAAGTTAACTGATTGTGGTCAAACAGTTTAAAAAAGGAAGCTGCCTTGTTAGTTTGACTATTAATATAATTGGCTGGCCATCTCTGGAATTAAATTGGTTCATGCAGATGGATGAAAACTTATTTCATAAAACAATATTTTTGGCACAACGTGGTTTTTCCGTTGTGTTATCTGTAGAAAAATTGATATAAATAATATATTGATAGAAAGTATATTAAAGAATAATTAAATTCACGTCTGTTTCAAGAATGTGTAACTGAATATTAATCCAAATAGCCATTGTGTAGCTAATTTATTTGGGAACTAAGTCTTTTGGAGATTAAAAGTGATATGCATATTCCTATAATATATTGATAATGATTTTACCTTTTTTATAGCATATTTCTAGCCACTTTAGTTTTGAGATGAAGTCCGCTTTTAAATAGTTTCTAATAATACCTTGGTACTTTATTAATCCAGTTAGACATGGACAATGTTATAAGGTTCGAAATAAAAAAATAAACGAAAAGAAACACAGTAATTAATTAAATTGATAGTTACGCTAAAACCAAATTTTAATACTAATATTAATTCCTTTACACGGGCGTCCATATAACAGAAGGTATCCATGTTAAGTGGTTGCCAGAGCTCAAGTGTTGTCCATGGTAAATAAATGAGTGTTAGACTTGTCAGTTGGCCAATTAGACTAGGGCAGATAGATAACAAAACACCGAAACCTCTAAATTTTTTCGGACAGGTAGTATCGAGATGCGGTTTTTGCAACGTACTCGGGATATCCTCAGAAAAAAATCGACGTATAGTGGTTTGTCAGTTTTCCGGTAAATGCATCTGAGGTGCATAAAATACATATAGAAATGTATCATTTGTCAGAAAATTTGGAAAACCGTTAAAAAAGGTAAAAATCGATTGAAAACCGCTACTCGTGGGTTTTCGAGGAAGCTACACTCATTTCTGGCCTCATCATTTATCGAGGGGTGGCTCTACGAGGGGTGGTAATGAGGGGTTGGGGGCATTTTTTCAAGGGGGGTACAAATTTCACTGAAAATTGGTACTCAGGGGGTTTTGAGGATGCTAAAGCCATTATGGCCTCGAAATTTATCGGGGGGGGGGGGATCTGGGGTGGCTCTAAGGGGAGTGCTCGTGGGGGGCATTTTTCCCAAGAACTTGAAAATCTCGCTGAAAATTTCTTCAGTCAATTGCACGGTGGAGTGGTTGGCCTACGTGAATTTGAGAACAATTCTCGGTCACTCGGTCTATTTTAAGTATATTTTGTATACCTTTATATATTAAAACTGGGCCGGTTTCCAGCAGTGTCTTCGAAATTCCCACCCTTGATTACATGGGCATAAGAAATATAATATTAAAAGCAAATATTGCAAAATTTGTTATAACTAATGAACTTAAATACCTAGGCCTGTACCAAACTGTACTGCAGTTCTAAAAAGTATGATTAATTAATTACTACTAGTTAGTTACTAGCTTCGGTTGTTACAGTATTCAATTTTCTGGCTGGGATGACATAATATGATATTATCTTTATTGAATACTTCTTTGCTCGTAACCAAAGACCAAGTAATGGCTAGTACAGCTAAGTTCATGTGATGATGGGTTTGGGTTGTGCTGCGCCTTTGTTTTGTTTTCTAGGAACGTGAATTGACATAACCTTAACCTTCTTTGGCAGGATACTAGGATAAGATGGTAGGCGTAAACAAAAATCAGTCAGTTCAGTAGTTTACATTTTTGGTTGAATTTAACGATATGATATCAGAAAATTGGCTTCAAAGGGAAACTTAATGGTTAATGTGATAATTAATAATCTTCCACTATGTTAGAAAGTTTAGTAGCATGGGTTCTTAATAATTATCTTGGAAAATATGTAGAGAACCTCAATACAGACCAGCTGAGCATAGCCCTTCTTCAAGGTGAGATTATCAGTCTGCATTTTATTACTTATAAAATAACATTATAAATTACGTGCCTAATTATCTAAAGCATCACTGGCAAGATTACTACTATGTAGTTGCCTGTGTTTCTTAAAGAATTTTGGAGTTAAACATAAGTTCAAATTAATCTAGACCTTTTAACCTAATCAATTTGTGTAAATTTATAATCTATTCACTTTACAGAGACACATTACTGATCTTAACATTCTTATCTCAAGGGGCAGAATATGGTATATATTTTCTGTGAAAGTTAAACTTAGTCTTATTTTACCAGGTGAAGTTGTGGCTAAAAAGCTTTTTCTAACGCTTAACCTGGGACCAAGGGCTTGTGACATCCGAATGTTTTTTATTTTGTGGAAAACATGTTTTATGAAAAAAAATTGAAAAATCTTAATGATAATGTTAATTTTGATTCAAACCAAACAAAATTATGATTTTTTTCATAAATTTCTTAACCCTTTGGGCGCCATTTATACAATGCCTATTTTCCATTAAGCGCTAATTTATTGTAAAAAGATCAAAATAAATTTTTTAGTTGCTCATTTTTTTTTATTGTTTTGTACAGGAAAATAAAAAAATATGATAACATTTTGAAACTTTTGTCAGCTTACTTTACCTTTTTTCTTATATATGAATATGTAAAAAAGCAAACTTTTACTTGAAAGTAAGCCTCAGGCATAGATCACTTATACAATGTATGAACCAATACAAAATATTATTACTATCAATAAAATATGTATAATTGAGTACATTTACTTGTACGTAAACTGATAAAGATGCCTGCACATAACACATATAATAAAAAATAAGTAAATACATATAGCACTTGATTACGATGTATTTAGTACCCTCCACAACATTAAAATCGACCGGATTATTTATATTGACACTTAAAACTAATAAATTACTAACATATATTAAACTAAAGTAATGATAAAACACTAAATACACAGTTTCAAAGCTGTAAGGCGGCAGACAATGATAACCGCTCGACTCAACAGTAGCTGCGTGTATACACGCTTGTGTCGTTGGGCGGCACAGTGGAAATGTACACTGCCAGGCAAAAACCAGTCTCGTAGTGATTGACAGGGCAACAAAAGGTCACGAGTCGCACAATGTGTCTCTCCCTGTGCCCATAACTGCCCATAACCCAAACACACTACTGAATTAAATTAGAAACATTACTACAAAAATAATATTTTTGTGATTATTACGTGTATATGCGCTTATGGCGCTCAAAGCAAAGTCAACATATGCGTGTATAAGCGCTTACGGCGTGGTAAGGGTTAAATTTTAGGTAGGCATATATTTTTTTATGCTTTAACTCAAACTTAAAAACTTCTCAGCAATAATTTCTTGAGATATTGTGGTAGACTACTTTCTTCTTGATATCACCTATGGCGGCCATATTCACGATGATTATTGGACCTATGACTGACCACAAATAATAAATTTGGGTAATTATGCACAAAAATACAATTTCTTGTTGAAAAAGTGGTGAAATATGAGTTTATATTTCTTGAGGAGGTTGATTTCAACTGCGAAAAACTCGTTTTTTTACTGATATTTATTACTGATATAATCAAAAAATAAGTTTCTTATCTGATAGTTGATTAAAATTTTTATTGATTAAAATTTTTATTTTTCAACAATTCTGTTCTTTAATACATTTTTTAATGCTGAATATGATTATATAATTTTTTTTCAATAAAATTATTTGTTCGGCCTAAAAATACACTTGTTACTGATCTAACCAAACATAACCTAACTTATCCTAACTGTCTATTTATTCAACAAAAATTTATAACTTAATTTGCAATAAATTTAGCTGTCACTCTGGTGGTGCAATAGGCTCAGTTTTTGAGGTTTACCATTGGAGTAAGTTAATAAACTTAGTTAATCTAAATAATGATCACTTAATGGTCGTTAATCGCGATTTGCAACGAAAGTAACTACTTTTTCGTTATATTTTACAATCTCAATAAATAATAGGTTTAGACAAAAGTAGTTTTCAGATTCATAACAATCTAAAAAGGAAAAATTGATACATTATATTTAATTTTAATTAATGGAAATATGTCAAAAATACTAAAATTTGTAACATTGGTTTTTTTGAGTTTTTCTGTAAAATATGTGATTTCTGCTGAATAAAAAACATATCTTGTGAAAATATAGCCTATCTTAGGTCAATTTCAGGTAAAGTTCATAAATGTTATTTAGTGGCAAGAAACTGCATAAATAACTTACCCAAATTTGCATGTATAAACTTATTCCTGTCTGTCTATCAAGATATTAGCAGCACATTCAGAGAGAAGTTTTGAGCCCACCCATACACATAAAGTGGTATCGACCCACCAACCCGTTATTTACCAGACAGAGACCAGACAGATACCAGACAGACCAGACAAACAGAGGCCAGACTGACCCACCCGCCCACCCATACACGTACAGGGGTACTGACCCACCCGCCCATCCATACACGTACAGTGGTACTGAACCACCCGCACACTCATACACGAACAGTGGTACTTACCCACCCGCCCACCCGTACACGTACAGTGGTACTGATATCTTGATAGACATATCTTGATAGAGCATATCTTGATAGACATATCTTGATAGAGGACTAAACTTATTCCCCAAGTTCTTTAAAAATTGTTATTTTTATCATTTGAAATGTTTGTTTTACTGAACACGAAAATATGATTGGTTTTGCAATTAATTTTTTTTTTAAGCCTAAAAATACACTTTTTATTTAAGTTAGGACCCTACCTAACCAAACATAATCTAACTTATTCTAAACATAAATGTTTGAAATTAGGAATAAACTTAAGATACTTTAAGTTAAGAATGTTGATAATTTGGAATTATCCATTGAGCCTATGTTCTTACTTTACCAAACAAAATTGGAAATTTTAAGTTGGTAAGCATAAATTAACCCTCGAACCGGGTTCTACTTTATCCTGTACCGTCACATCATTTTTTGCGCATTTGCAGACATTTCTTCAAAAAATGATAAAAAATAGTAAAATGATATAACCCTACTTGTATTTGGTATTAGTGCACTCCTAATAAAGCAGGCTATCTAATAATAATAAAATATTACATCTTTGGGGAAAATAAACATTTTTTATGACTCATGATATCTCGGACAAAGACTTTTGTAAACATAAAAAGGGGGGGGGGTCACCTTGAAAACAATATATTATAGCTAAATTCAAAATTCCAAGATAGCTTAAATATTACAAATTTCATCTAGTTTCAGGATATATAAAGGTTTTATATGTTATTTGTAGTATAAAAGTAATTATACTTACAAAACCCTGTGTAGTACAATATATACAAACATTTGTTACTGTGGTAACATAATTTTCAAAAAATTGCTAAAAATTCTATATAATCAGTACAGACTTCTAACTAGTACTAAAACTTATAGAATTACTTGTTCTATAAATAAAATATATTTGTAAAATGGTTTCCTTGGTATCCTCTGGCTGTGAGCTTAGTTGTCCACAGATGATGATGAAATTTATCCGGCGTACGCACACAAATGTGACATTCTTCATGTTCACAATTTTTTTTCTTTTATAAAAAGGCTTCAATATAATTTTGTGTGTGTTGTATGTATATACCAAAAGTAATGTAAACACAATTATATCATAATAACACCATAATTACGTATAATAAGACTTACAAATACAATTGAAAGACAAGTAAACAAAACTTCCAAGGCTAGCGTCAGTTTGAAAATCGCTTTCACATTGGACAACGAATATTCATCATATTATTTTCCATTGTTCCCGTCGTCTTAGAACCAAGTCAGGCATACCACTACAATCGGTAAATCTTCCCGTTTCCAGTGGTATATGAATCTTGTCAATAGCGCTAATAGGTATACTATAACAAGTGATAATATCGAGCGATGTCAAGTCGACAATTTTTTGTCGATTGCCAGTACAGAATCAACACAAGTCGACAATTATTTGTCGAAACGCGGCACGAGGGTTAAGAAGAACAATATTTTTGCTTTAAAATAAAATTGTACTTGAAAACTTTGTACAGACTCATTCCTCATTGTTCAACACATGATACATCGAACAATGAAACTTTTGTTTCACGGCAATTTATCTTTATATTCCCAATATAGTAATAAATAAATAATGAATAAAAATGACACATGTAAATGTAACACCTCAGTCCTCAGAAACTTGGAGTATTTACCACAAAGACATAAGAATTTAAAAAAATTACTGAACCAATGCATAACGTTAAAAAAAGAGCCAACTAATTCATATGGGTGCTAGATATTTTGATACTGATTTTAGCAAAAAAAATTAAAATTGCCTAGTTGCCCATTTGAAGATTAATCTAGTTATTATGGTCATACATGGGAATTGTCTGATTTGGTTATATTCAGTAATGTTGTATTGTCAGGCAGAATATACCCACAAAACAAGCAGATTTGTTTTAATAAATGTAGTGAAAATAATCTAATTCTTTTAGTTATTATATAGAGATATTCTTAATATTTTCAGGTGCAGTAGAACTAGAGAATCTTCCTTTACGTAAAGATGCGCTGCGAAATGTCGGTCTTCCTATTGAGGTCCGAGCTGGATTTATTGGCAAAATCAGGCTTCAAGTTCCTGTCAGCCAAATAAGAACTGCACCTTGGGAAATAAGCATTGATCAGCTGTACTTGGTTGCAGGCCCAGTACGATTATCTGAAGTAAGTCTTAAGTAGCCTAATTTTAAATAATGTTCCATACCTTTAAAATAAAACCTTTTTTTATTCATATATTTTTTAGTATTGAATTACATATTATTTGGACAAAGGCTCCATACAAAATCATAATCATTCTATAACATTAACCCTTTCAGTGCTACCGAACGATATATCATTCCTCGTCTTTTCCCCGAAAAGTGCTATAGAACGATATATCGTTCCACGTCTTTTTCCCGAAAAACGCTAAGGAACGATATATCGTCGTTCGGAACTTTTTTTATTAGAGCGCTGTTAGTGGTAATATTGTAACGTGAGTTGCATCAAATGAAAGATAAATAAATTTTCTTTCAGAATATAATATGTTTTACATTTTATATAGTATGGCTGTCTTATATATATTACTCCCACCTCTCTTACGGGATAGCCATTTGGGGAGGCTGTGCAAATGTTGATTTTTCCAGGCTATTTCGGCTCCAGAAGAGAGCAGTGCGAGCAATTGCTAATCTAAATCAGAGAGAGTCTTGTAAACCTGCATTTATCGATTTGGGATTGTTGACATTACCCTGCCTCTATATACTCGAGACAACAGCTTACTGCCTGTCAAAATGTACTCCTACTAGGGGACGAGACATACACACTTACAATACTAGAGGCAGGAACAATTACCGAACTGGCCAACACCGAACGTCAGTATTTGAGCACTTGCCCTCACAAGCTGGTGTTACTTTTGTCAACAGTCTCCCGGACACGTTCAAAAATGTTGAAGACCTGGTCAAATAAAAATTTAAACTGAAGCGCTATTTAGTCTCTAAGGCTTTCTACTCAGTGGGAGAGTTCACTGCAACTGACCACTGGGAGAGTAGTTAAAAACCTATGTCGGCCTGAGCTGGCTGTATAGCTGGATGTATGAATGTAACCTTTGTGTATGTATCTATGCTTATTTTATTTTATTTTAAGTCATATTTTAAACACAATGAACCATGTTGACGCATTGTATGCAACAATAGTTGTAGTCCACAATAAAGATATTGAATTGAATTGAATTGAATTTATAGCTCCAAAATACCGAACGCATTGGCCGCTGTAGCGCCAGCTGACTAGTGCGCACGGAACCGCTCGGCAGCTGTTACTACTGTTATTGTTTGTGAATCGCCTTATTTAGTTGTTTGAGGTTATGCAAATCCTTTTTCAGTGCTATTTTTGATAATTTAAATTAGTTAGGATTAATGTACGTGCAAATTCACCCTTAAGTGAAAACACATTAGCAAATTTCGCGAGAGAAGCCGGGCTAAATATCGGACTAAAACCGCTAAGGTAATAATTTTCAATTTTTCTTATAACTATTGTAAAAATAAACCAATTTATATGAAATTTTCAGGACTAATTCAATATAAAATACTCTTTTAGAGAAAAATGTATTTATCAAAAAAATGTTGTTATTTGTATATTGTTTACATGTTTAAAATAGGAATTTTTTAATTTTAAAAAATTTTTTTACTATGTACGCTCATATAAATAATTAAGTTTTTTACAAAATTTTCTTAAACTATATTGTTTTAATAGGGAATATTGTTCTACACAAAACAAAACCAATTCCAAGTCATTATCTCATTTAATAAGTAAAATATTACCTTTTTAGTAAAACCCTGCAAAAACGTCACTTTTACCCTAGCACTTTAGGGGTGATTCTTGTAAAAACTCCTAGCACTTTTTGAACGAAATCCAAAAAAATTTTTAGCACCGAAAGGGTTAAGCACCTTATGAGCAACCAGTAACCTATAGATCAATGCATCATTAACCATCTCATGATGATACTACATTCTACACTTTTCAATGCCAGTGAAAGCATTAATGGCCTGGAATTGTTGGCTAATAATAATTTAGGAGAAGCCCCAAATTGGTTTCATGCAAACAGCTTTTTGTTAAATTAAGATAAAACGAAAACAAATATATTGTTTAATCTTGGGCATTATTTAAATTCATTTTTAATAGATGACAGTTTTTCTGACTGTGTTATTTTTATTTTTTTATTTATTCATAAGACGCCGATCGTCAAGATATGAGCAAATATGGATTTTGAATGAGTGTAGATGAGCGAATGTAATCATTGTTACAAACTAGGGCCAACTATTCCTTAGAAAGTGTCATTAATTAATAGCCCAATGACAAACGAACAGCCAGTGGTTATCAGCTGATCCTTCTCAAAATGTATTATGACTCTGATTAGGATCGAACTGAGAACCCTTAGCACATGAAGTTGGGATTGAACCAACTACGCTAACGACCAATTTAAATTAAAAGTTAAATTCTTGGGTTATGTATATTGATTAAAATTTGACGTGAGCAGAACATATTGATCATCTAAATAAAAGACTGACATATTATTATTTTTTAAGTAGGTTAAATGATATTGCACCAAGAAACTACATAAGAGCTGCTTACTTTCCATTTTTTCAATCCATTTTTAGAAATTGACTAATTTTACATGGTAACTGTATCAGAATTGATAAGGTCCTATTATTACAAAAGAAGGCAATTAGAACTCATAAAAAATAAGACTCAAGAGAGCACTGTAAACCGTATTTCAAAGACTTCCATTTTCAAATTGTTATAAATTTATATACAAATGATCTAGCTATTTACATACATAAAAATCCAAATTTACTAAATTTTAAACACTCAATTCATACTCGCAAGAAACAATGTTGAAATTGAATATTTTTGTTTAATTGAACCCCGTACAAGTCATATTGTAGTGTCACTTGAGGATTATAATATTTTGGAAAAAAAGTGAACTCAAATCCATCAAACTTGTTAAAAAATAAATTTTATTCCTGGTTGTTGAAGAATTCATTTTATAGTTTAGACGAATTTTTTAACATGAAGAATATAGATTTTTTAAGTTATTATTTTGTGATTGGCTTTATTATCAGTCTTCAGTTATTTTGTTCTTTGTATTTTAGTTAGCTTTAAGATTTTGAACACTTGACTTGGCTGTAATATTAGCTGTAATTATGACTTTGTCAATGATGTTTTACATTCTTGTGGCAAATAAAGATTATTATTATTATTATATGGTTCAACCGATCATGATGAAAGTTTGGTCCGTTCTATGGTTGCCTTCCATGTAAGACACTACTAGAAGGTCTGGGGTGTCCATGTTGGGTGGTAATCAGTATCCGGATGTTGTGTAGTGGAGACAACTGAGTATCAGGTTTGTCAATTAGCAGAAAATCAAACCAACAATGTGTGGCTCGGATTCCACGTCTTTGACATGCCCTGGCTAGTTGGGGTATTAATAAATGCCCCTTTCTGAGGAACAGTTAAACTCAATTAGTAACCAGACCACACAGGTCATCCACACTTATCCTACATTCATTTACTAAGTCATATTCACCTTAAAATATGCACAAAGTTGTGTCAGCACCTTATATTTAATTTTGTTTCTGTGAATAATCCAACCTTACTTTTGTGTTCTGTTCTACAATTTTTGCCTTAGATTTTTTTCATTGTCTCATAATCTTTACACTTAAAAATGAAATAATAAAACAATCTAGGCCTGTTTGACTTTCAATTATGGTATTATTTTAGATATGTTTTTACTTACTTCAAAACAAATTTACCAACAAATATTATCTATGAAATGCATTTTTCTATTGAGCAATGCCTTTTCTGATATGGTCATGTTACCTGTAATACAAATAAGGCATTTGCATTGCAGATCTGAAGGTTAAGTTGCCGGCAGGGCAGTGACTTAGCATATTTACCTATTCTTTCTCTCTCTCTCTCATTTATTTACTCATTTTCAAAGTTAACAATATCTTATTAAGAGAAGAAGAATCAACAAATATCTCCAAAGAATTTTGAAGAAATTACTGCATTCTTAATAGAAAGGATGCTGCTAAAAAAAAATCTGCATTTCTTGCATAGGTCCCAAGATTGCTTCATAGTTGTTTCTTGTTATTATGTCTGAAATATTTTAGCTATAGAACTATGAAAATGTGCTTATAAGATCAGCTATAAAAATTAACTAAAAATATTGAATCTAAATATGGAATGGGGTGCCTTTGATCAAGTGATGTAACGCTAGGCTAATGTGGGTTTAAGCTACATATTGATACATTATTTAATTATTTAAAGCAATCACTTTAATTTTGATCACGTTATTTTACAAATAACAGTAGGTACAAAATAAGCAAAATAAGAAGTAAATAAATATATAAGTAGAATGACATAAATAACGACTTATATTTGTATACACTTACACCTGGTACATAATACGAAGCGTGTTTTTAAAGTAAGTATTGTTTTGGAATCCCGCCGCTGTAGCGCTGTGGTCGGCGTTCAGCGCATGCACGCTGGGTACTGCTATCTGTTGGTAAGCCACAGCCGCCGTTACAGATCCATTTGACTGTATTTAATTTCCCCATATGGCTGTTTAAAATTCCTCCTCCGATTAAAAATGCCGCCAACTGTAAAGTACATGTGGTAAGTTTTCGTAACGCAAAAGGAATGAAAGCAACTGACATTCATCGAGAGATCTGTGAAGTTTATTGAGAAAACCGAATAAATGATGGGTTGGTATGGAAATGGGTAAGTGCTTTTAAGGTAGCCGTATGAATGTGCATGATGAGGAATGAAGTGGGAAACCTTTACTCATTACTGATGACTTGCTGCACAACGTTGATGAATAAAGTCAGAGAAAATATACGCTTTTCAACTGCATTGTTATGTAGTGTGTCTTCAAGTGTCAAGAAGTGTGATTTATGAAATTGTGAGAGGACATTTGAAGAACCGAGATTTATGCTTATGCTAGGATCCCAAAATGCTGACGGAGAATCACAAAACAATGTTTGGTGAGAATCTCAATAACTAATGTTTAACCAGTTCTCTCACATTCCTAGACCATTAGAATCTTGATGGTTACGATTTTTAAAACCAAATTGTCATGTTGACAGACTCACAATGAATGTCAGCTGCTTTCACGCCCCTAGCGTTATGAAAACTTACAGAGCGCATAATTCACAGTTGTTGGCATTTTTAATCGGAGGAAGAATTTTATACAATCACAAGTGACCTTAAGTACAGTCAAATGGATCCATAACGGCGGCTGTGGTTTGCCAACAGATAGTATAGTAACCAGTGTGCATGCACTGAATACCGACCGCAGCACTACAGCGGCGGGATTCCAAAACGGTGCTTACTTTAAAAACACGCCTTTTATATATAGTAGACCACAAATACAGATAATGAACTAAAATAGAAAATGTATAAGAGTGCAGATACTGGTTATTCTTCACAGATAAAAGATCAAATATTTGCCGCCAGATTTATTGGAATTACAGAAGAAATTACACTTGAATGCAAGCCAATTTTGAAGATGGTCAAATCTGGCTTGAGGACTTTAGAAGTTAAAGTTGCTATTGTGATATTGTCAGCTCAGTAGTTTGTGTAACCTTGTGTTTATTAGAACTATGAATTCTAATTCATCTAAGGAGATCTGGGTGCTAAACATGGACATTACAGTCCACACGGAAATCCGAACGACCCTCCCAGCTACTTGAAAACAGCTGTTTTCAAGTGTTGCACTTCTCGACTTGTTAGTTTTGGATACGGATAGCAACACTGACAGTACGGTATTGTTGTTCAGTGCACTGTGTTGAGTTACTCATCTGAACATCAAATAAACGTTAACACAAGCTTTAATATTACAGATTACTTTAATAATTAATTTAATTCTTTTAGATTGTTTGATTTTTACTTGCTGTATGTAAACAATTTTAAAAGATATAAACATTTTCTCTAAGTGAACTCAGAAAGTTTAACTAATACGTATGTAAATAGTCGTTTTTTTTCATTACAGTACTTGTCTAGACTATTATTGTTTTTAAAATGTAGTTTAGTTCATTATTCCATTAAATAGTGATTTTATTGAATTAAGAGTTGTTTTCTCAAACCTTGATAGTCCAAAAAAGTCCTTGCAAACAACTATTCGGATTACAGCGACCTTACTGTAATTATGTTCAGAAGAAAGATTACATCTGCCACATCATGTCGTAGGGCAAGAGATAGAAGATTTAACTCACCAGAAAGAATCTCCACGGAGACCAGGAAGTAACTGTAGCCCAGCTGGACATCAACCAGATGAATTAGGTTGAGGTGCTGTTGCAGAGCCTCCAACCTAATATTGGAATGGTGCAGGGATACTACACTGGACTGGAATTTCCAACCAATTGTAGAGAATAATGGATGGATTGTGACATCTCTGGAAAATACTCGTGTAAAACCAGTCATCTTGTCTGACTTGTTATGTCTTAACCATCTAGTATGGTGTATGTGCCCAGAAAAACTGATATCTTCGTCGAAACGATTGCCCATGTCCTTAGGGTTCTTAAAACCTTGGTTTAAGAGTGTTGGAGATTAAGTATGGTATTGCAATCAGACATTTAGTTCTGTGAAAATTGAAAAGTGATGATTTGTACTTTTCTTATAATTGTTCTGCTAATGAGTTTTTTTTGTAAATATTTTTTGCAAATAAAGACATTCTGTGTACATTGTACAATGTATTCATTGCAAACATGTATGACATTGGTGAATTTGTGGCACTACGTAGGATCTTGAAAGGGCATTTCTGCACGTGCATATTACAGGCTCAATAAGTGATTCAACCTTTTTTTAACTCTTGGATGCCTGCTATGTCATGCTTTTTTTAGAGCAAACTCAACTAGTGGCTGGAGTTTTTCCAACTGTATAACAAAACAAGTCATACAGTTATTGGCAAACTGAGGGAGTTGTTCAGTCGGTTCGATATATGAAAGTTAGTAATAGCTGATAATGTTCCTTTTAGCAGTTACGAATTCAAACATTTTGCTAAATTGTGGAACTTTGAAATAGAAAATAGGATCTTACCATCCTAAGAGTAACGTGTTAGCAGAAAAGGCTGTGGTTATAGTGAAAAACATGTTGAATAAATCAAAAGAAAACAAAGAAGATATTGAGCTCTATTTACTAAATTATAGAAATTCCCCGGTTGAAAATCTGCCATTTTCACCATCTCGGCAGTTAAACAGCAGAAACATGAGATCAAGGATCCCTATTGGTTTTCAACATTTAAAACCAAACACT
This sequence comes from Stictocephala bisonia, assembly GCA_035578905.1. Taxonomy (NCBI): domain Eukaryota; kingdom Metazoa; phylum Arthropoda; class Insecta; order Hemiptera; family Membracidae; genus Stictocephala; species Stictocephala bisonia. The sequence goes on along the minus strand of JAQJVL010004279.1, from coordinate 30,278 downwards.
GTTTCTCTTGGCGCTTACACAATGATGCTAAATAATCATTGATGACCCACCAACCCTCCCTCCAAACTCTAGACTAGATAAACTACACGGCTCCTCCAGAGACTAGGCTTGATGATTTTAAAATCATTAGGATTGATTTAAAAAAAATCAGTTTTTAAATACATACTGAAAATTAAGTAGGTTTGTTTACACCAGCATAAAATAAACATCTGTTTTATGTATTAATAAAAAAATTGTGTTAAACACTTAAATTAATTAAATTTTATATGACTTAATGGGTACAGATACCCAATTAAAACACAGTTCTCCCCGCCAGCTTAGACGAGTCTATTGTTTTATAGGCTCGTTGGACCGACCACTGGCTTAACATAACTTCCAAACCATGGGTGTATCACAGGGGTAAAATTATATATGGTCACACTGGGCATTGAAAACGGAACAGCTGCATGGAAAGCTTATCCCCTGAGTTACGCTGCTCCCATATTAAACAATGTTTTTTCCAATCATCCTTGGCCCTTCAGTTTTAAAATTAATCTAATCAAGCTGTCTTAACTTTTTTCTAGCTCAAGAACTTTTATGGGGATATTTCCCTTACAAAATGAAATAGTATATAGATTCTGTTTTATTTCTTACGTGATTTTTTTACCATAATCTCAAAGACTTTGTTGAAGATAAAATAACAAGAGTTTCTGAGTTTGATCTGAATATTTCACAAAAACAATCAATAGTTTGTACATCGTAAACTTAAATTATCATATTGAAGCCCTTGATAACAGTAATTGCAATTATTTCATCCGTCTCCTGTGGTTAGGGTTCTAAAGCATTCTTGGCCATGTTGTTATAGTTCATCAATTCATATTAAAGTTAGCAATTTATTCGGCTAATTTATCATTTTTTAGTAGCTAAGTTAGATTAATTATTTATGCTATTTGGTTGAGAGAGGGCTTGTTGTTATCTAATCTATTTGGTCGGAATACCATTTATTTCTGTTAATGAGATTGTATTCAGATTATCACAGACCAAACATAATATACTTGATCTCTGATATAATGCATCATGTATGGACTCAGTGAATGGATTTTTTATGACATTTCTTTTTAATCTAGGACATTTTTATACGTTTGGTGCATGTTGTTGTTTAGAATAAGTCACATTTCTTTGTAGAATAAGTCAAGAGTCTAGGACTTTAAAAAGAATTAATTTTTGTACAATTTGTGGCAAAAATTATATCGTTAACGCAACGTATAAAAAAACGTTATCGCAAGATAACAGTCATGCAACAACGAGCATGGCTGTCCCTTGGATGAGTGACTGAGCGATCCCGTCCTTGCATGCAGCTTGCCTGCCCGGTCACTGGTGGTGGTTCGGAAGTCACCCTTAAGCCATTGGTCCCCAGGTTAAATGTTAAAGAGACGTTCCTAGCTCTAACTTCATCTGGTAAAATAAGACATCCTTTAACTTTTTTAACTGTACAGTGGGATGAAGAAGCTGAAGAGCATGCTGCTTATGAATACAAGCTAAGTCTTCTGGACGCCATTGAGGCGAGATGGCGTGCAGAAACAGATTCAGCTCCGGAATACAGTTACTATGCTTCCAGCTACAGCTCATGGATGGGTTATGGCACCAGCCTGGTGACCAATATAGTTGAGAACCTACAGGTAAGTTACTTTGATTGTGTTAATCATTTATGTAGGACTTAGCTAAAGGTCACTGAAGTGGACTATAAAAATAAGGAATGGGAACTTAGCAAACTTTAAAAATAAATATACATCTGTTTATACAAATTCAAACTAAACAATTGATAATAGCACCATATTTTAGTGTGGAAATTGCGTATTGTGTGAGAGTCGCGCTCCGTGATTCTAGCACTATAGATACGACCTTGAACATCACGGAGCGTGACATTAGCATTTCCTGGGTTAACCCATTCTACACACAATGTGTTAAGCCTAGAGAAACAATGACATTTTATAAATATCACAAAACTATATACTATTCTCTCACTACTAAACTTATTACAAAATATAAACACTAAATAGTATATATTTTAAAAATATACATAGTTAATTTACTGTAAACACTCAACATCAAACATTGTTTACAAACAACAGTAATGGTGAACAGCATGAGATTTTTCATGGATCTTTTGAGATGTTTACATGGAACTTTACTTTTTCTTATTCTCTCATTTGTAACTCTTCAAATAATAACAATAACTAACATAACACTGTTAACAGTCATTTATGTAGTGTCAAGTGGTATTGGAATCATATCGGTGGAGTAGAGTAATGTAATAAGTGTTATTCACCGGCCCCTGCGTGCGGTGCGTAAAACCACCACTGTGCCAGTTGGGCAGCACAAATACGGTACGTAAAACTATAAGGGTTAAAAAGAATAAAAACATTTATTATTAATATTTTAAGTAAGCCTAATCATCAAAGAGTTCGTTTATTAGTTATTAAGTCACCACTAGGAAAATTTTGATTTCAAGACAGACCATTAGGTTAAAGAATTTTTTTTTCAGTCCATTATTTATACTATATACTATATAAAATAATAATATCTACAAAACTCAAGCTGTAAACATAAAAAAAAGTAAGTCTGTTCAAAAAGTAAACAAAACAGTTAATGAATATAGGCTTAGCAAAGAAATTATGCTGTGGGTCTCACTTTAATGTTATTTTAGATATGCAATACAAATGTTCAACAATCAACAAAATAAAAAAATCTCAACATAAATGACAAGAAATAAAAAATAAGTTTTGGTTTTACATATTTATGTATTATTTTACTCAATTATGTAATTTTAGTTTTTTTATATATAATTACACTAATCCATTATATACTTCTAGAAATGTACCTTGTGTGTAGTTGAAGATATCCGATGTGCACTTCCGATATGAAGACGAGTTGTCACTGTCTGACATTGGGGTAGTTCTGGGGCTACAAGTGGAGAGCCTCACAGCCCAAAGCTGTGATGAATCCTGGGTGCCAGGGGCAACAGCCAAGGATAAAACCTGTTCTTTTAAACTTCTCCAGCTATCAAATCTCGCAGTGTACTGGGATAATGTACCATCAAAAGAAATGTTCGGCGACCTTTCCATTCCCGAACTGTCTGTGAGTATTTATGTTTCATCATGTGTTAAGTATTCATCTCTATTTTCAACTGCATATCAACTTATAGTCTAAATTAATTTTAGAGAAATAGAAAATATTTCTATCCATAATTCTCAGAGTTAACTTATTGTTCCAGTATAATTCTAAAAGGAACATGCAAATTTGTAACAAATAAATAGACATTTAACAGTTTTACAGGTCAGACATATTACAATTAAGAAATTCAAGGACATAAAAGCTTTAGATTTTAACCATTTACAATAATTAATTTTAAAGCTAGGCTGTTAACACGTTGATTGCGGGCAACGTTGATCAACGATGCGCCGCAGTAGCGCGTGTGGCGGGCAGCGTTGTACAATGATCCTACAGTCCTTGAAATGTATTGACTCCGTGTGAAATTGTTGTTAGTTATTTTAAATTTTTAACCTAAGAAAAGTTTTTAATATTTCATATTCGTTAGTTTCCTTTACAAAGAGGGGTGCCTTATTTTGTGGTCTCGGTCAACCGACAAATGTCAGGGCGCCAGTCAGCACATTCTGACTCTATCAGCTGTTTTCTATATGCTGATAAAAAAGGTATTTAACTCGTTAACGATCGCCTGTGGCCATTCTATAACTTTATTATATAAGCAACTGTTACATTTTTAGTCAATATATTATCTAATATCTACTGTTGAGACGAATTCCCATTCGTTCGTCAAATAATTTTTAATAGTGGCACTTTTTACATTACAGTGAGCCATTGCCCGGGAACGTTGTGTCGCTCGTCGCTTGTTGTGCCGGTCTTTGTGAACATTTCGATGTACTTCGTTTTTGGATACCACTATTTTTGTGTTTGTGGTACCAGTTCTACGTTTTAGTGTTTTTTAGGATTGTTATAAGTAATTTTTGTGCAATGGATGATAGTTTTCGACAAGTTCCACGAGGTTATTCATGAGTGAAATATAGTGTAACAATGGCGGTGGGAAGTGTTGTAAAGTTTTTTTATTTTTAGTATTACCCATTTTTATATTACCATACATTATTAGGACTAACTGTACATTCTCATGCCATTCGATAACATTGTGCGCGAACTTATTATTATCGTGACTAAACATTATTTTTTCGACAGAAGTTTTTTTTTGTTGTAAAACTGTTTATTTATTCTGTTATGCAATTATCAATAATGGGACTGTACAAAATTGTCAACAATCACCAGCTGAGTAAACGCTTACCGGCACCCCAGGCGGACAACGTTGATTAATGCACCGGAAATGACGTCAATGGAATTGGCCTAATTCCATACCTGGACACCTTCTGACACTACTCTGGCTACAATGGGACTATTTATAAAGTAAATAAAAATGTATTATATTTCAGCCTGGGGCATGCACAATGTTGGGCGATTTCAGCAATGAACGTGTTAAAATAGTCTGATAGCTTGAGAAAGTCTGTTGAACATTTTTATTTGTTGGTAATAATGACTGTTAATGGTTTTGGTAAGCCTAAGCTGGGCTGTTAAAAGATCGGACAAAATGAAACCACAAAACATGAATATTAAAAAAAGTTCGTATTCATTATTATTATTCATCTCTAAGACGCTGATTGTAGAGATATGGGCGAATATGAGAACTGTTGAGTGTGATGAGTGTAGATGAACGAGTGTAGTCATTGTTACTATCTGAGTTCGACTTAGCTCAGAAAGGACTATTTATTAATAGCCCAATAGCCAGGGCAACTATGGGACCTACAGCTTTACGTGGAATCCGAACCACATAGTGTTGGTCTGATTTTCAGCTAACTGACAAGTCTAACACTCAGTTCTCACCCCTACACAACATCTGAACCTCGACTACCATTCAACACGGATACTCCAGACTTCTCTAGTAGTGTCTACTTTGATGACAACCTTTGAGCGGACACCGTGTTGGTATTAAGAGAAAAGAGCATGGAACCTATTGCCTACAATCTCCTAAACACTTTGTCTCCAAGTAGGTAGCTGAGTTACAGCACTGCGCCACCGTAGTATAATATTGCAAAGCTGACAGTGTTGTTTGGTTTCTGAATAATGAATGATACACATTTCAAAGTGATTTAATAAACGCACTATTCTGACAAGACTTCATGATGACTGATTGCTATGTGCTAAGAAAAATAATACACAAATATTTGTAAACCTATGATTAAAAACTGTAACCCAAGTTTTTCAATGCAAGACAATTTTTAAATTGGACTCAGTAGACGTATAGTAGAATACAAAGTACAAAAATTACTTTTTTAACAATATATGTTTCTTAGACATAGTAAAAAAGAATATAAAACATCAGAACATCCATTAAAACAACAAATAAGAGTATTAGAGTTAATGCGTTTTATGATGATAGCCAAATAAAAATCATGTAAAATACTTCTAAAAATTCTTTGAAAATTTAAATCAATCTAGTATAGGGTCTAGAGTCATAAGAAATAAACAAGCCTAATTCTATGAGAGGTCTTTAAAAAATGAAAATTTTCGGGTTTCTCATTGATTTATGATATTTCATATTAGGACAGTAAGATAATCTAATCTTTTAACATTATAATGACATATTAAATACTATTTTTTGTGCTTAGTTTGTATACAATTTCCAAGACTATACTAGAGTCCTGTTCATCCAAACTAATTGGGACTGGCTCATGTTTGATGATAGAAAATTTGGATTAATCGAAAAATAACTTTTAAGCTACTAATATCTTCTTATATCTATATAAGCCAAATTGACTCACTCACTCATCACGAATTCTCAATAACTATAGCACCTACAATGCTGAAATTTGGTATGTGAGTTACTTTTAGGTCGTAGGTGCTTGCTAAGAAACGGTTTTAAGATATTTTATTCCTTTTTATAATAATTTAGAAAATAAAAATTGCCATTTACACAATGTATTATAAATGTAAACAAATACCATCTGTCATATAAAACACATGTGTATACTATTACTAAAATTAAAATCATAAATATAATAAAGGAAATTTTCTAAATGCAGGTTGATGTGAATTAAATTTTAGTAATCATCTGTAAAGTTATTATATTATGTTACCTACAGCTGAGATTTGAATGTTGTTGTGAATGTGCAAGGTTTTTGTTTGGTTATGTTCGGAAAGTGTAGTATCAGAATGATGTTGGTTTTTAGAATTAAAACTTTGAACAAAAACTGTTTAATAAGTGAAGATGAGTGAAGAAATAGTTTCCATTAATGGAGTACAGGTTCCCCACCGATTGGTTAAGATGCCCGGTGACGGCGCTTGCCTATTCTTTTCGTTGGCATTTCTGATCTACGGGGATTTATCAATGTCTGCACAAATACGGGCCGACATTGTAAATCATGTATCTATAAATTGGCAGAGGCTACAGGAATTCACTGAGGATGCATCTGGAATCCCATATATTAACAGACTGGAGTACATTGCTGAAATTCCTGGCCATACACCTTTGGAAATACTTGCGAGCTTAAGGCGGCTGGGGAGATATTCCCATTTAAGTTAGAGGTATTCCAAAATGGCATCCTTCGTGCTGAATTTGGGGAGGCCATTCAAGGAATCAACCGAGTTCGGTTCACGGGGCATCACAGACGTGGCCACTATGACGTTTTGATTCCGTTGGCACAACAGTCCGACAATGGAATTGGTCATCAACAACCGACCATCAATGATTCAATTGAATGTAATCCGAATTCTTCGTGCTTTGTGCCACAGCCCGACGAAACTTTTACATCTTCAACACCTGTTACAGGTCGAAGAGGACAAAAACATTGAAAAGATTTTCAAATTCAATAAGATCAAAACAATTAAAGGAAGCTAATAAAAATTATGTAAAAAAGAACCCTATTGTAAATAGAAAGTCAGTTAAAAAGTATGCAGCTAATAACCCTGATATAAATAGAAAGGCAGCTGAAAAGTATTCAGCTAATAATCCCGATGTACACAGAAAGGCAGTTGAAAAGTATGCAGCTAAGCCTTGGACTAATAAGTCAATGAGCGGGTTTGAATATGACTTTCAGACTAATTATTCTAACGACAAGGTTGTTACTCTCGGATCTAGATTTCCCTGTGTATGGTGCTCTGCGCTTAAGTGGAACGATGAGGCACCTGGAATGTGCTGCAAAAACGGAAAAGTCCAGCTCCCGTCCGTTGAGCCCTACCCTGAGCCCTTACACAGTCTCCTCACTCATCAGCATCCAATGGCGGAGCATTTTCTTTCTTCTGCCCGAAAATACAATGGATGCTTCCAAATGACATCATTTGGAGGCAAAGATGTAAAGGAAGGTAACTTTATGCCAACATTTAAGGTGCAAGGGCAGGTATACCACAGAATAGGGTGCCTGTTGCCAGAACCTCAACAGCAGCCATCATTTCTCCAGATTTATTTTGTTGGTGATGATGAAATCGAGAGAGACATACGCTGTGGTATATACAATGGTGTCAATGCTGAACTGGTAACCAAACTGCAAAAACTGCTCCATGAACACAACAAATATATACTGGATTTTAAAGTTGCAGTTGATTCTATTCCTCAGGACCAGAAGGATTTCCAAGTGTTAATTAAAGCCGATAAAAAGCCTTCTGGAGAGCACAGAGGTCGATATAATGCCCCCACGAACAGAGAAATTGCAGTTGTCATTGTTGGTCAAAACTTCGACAAGAGAGACATTGTTATCAAAAGCAGAGACAACAGTTTGATACGGATCAGCGAGACGCACCGTGCCTATGACGCTCTCCAATACCCTTTGATATTCTGCCGTGGAGAAGATGGATATCAAATCAATATACCCCAGCATGATCCGAAGACCAAGGCTCCTCTTAAGAAGACCGTATCTGCGGCTGACTTTTACAGCTACAGTATAACGGAGCATAATAGGCAGCAATGCTACATACTGTTGTTCCGTAACCTCTCCAACCAATTTCTGGTAGATATGTATGCAAAGATCGAGACTGAAAGACTTAATTGGATTCGTTTTAATCAAAAAAAGTTAAGAAGTGATGAGTATGTGCACCTAAAGGATGCCATGACAAAAACGGATGTACAGTTATCAGATCTTGGCAAGATGATTGTCCTGCCATCATCTTTCACTGGAGGTGCCCGCTATATGCATGAGTGAACACAAGATGCTATGACATATATGCGCCATTTTGGGCGGCCAGATTTGTTTATTACATTTACCTGTAATCCAAAATGGCCAGACATCGTAAATGTATTGAGACAAGGACAACAGTCTCACCATAGACATGACATAATAGCAAGGGTCTTTCATATTAAGGTGAAGCAAATGATTAAGCTCCTTACTAAAGGTTGCATCTTCGGCGTTACCAGGTGTCACATGTACACAATTGAATGGCAAAAACTAGGACTACCCCACGTTCATATCCTACTGTGGCTGGTAGAAAAAATAAGGCCTAATAAAATAGATAAAATAATAAGAGCTGAAATACCTGATCCCAATTTAGATCCAACCCTCCATGATATTGTCAAGACAACAATGATTCACGGCCCATGTGGACTTCTCAACAGGACCTCACCTTGCATGATTGATGGAGCCTGCTCCAAGAAATACCCCCGACCACTTTTGAAGGAAACTCAATCTGGTGAGGATGGCTATCCCCTTTATCGCAGGCGGTCCCCGGCAGATGGTGGTTTCACCATTAACATAAGGGGTATTGATCTCGACAATCGGTGGGTGGTGCCATACAATCCTGTCCTGTCTCGGACCTTCACGGTACACATTAATGTTGAGTACTGTAATTCAGTTCAATCAATTAAATACATTTGCAAGTAGGTCAACAAAGGCTCTGACCAGGCAGCGTTCACCGTGGAAGATCTGGATGAGGAGGTGAGGTACGAGGCAGGACGATACATCAGCAGCTCTGAGGTAGCCTGGCGCATTCTCTGTTTCCCTATACACGAGAGGTTTCCGCCTGTTATGCACTTATCCGTACATCTAGAAAACGGTCAGAGAGTTTATTTTACTACGGACAATCTCCTTCAGAAAATAAATAATCCTCCTAATACATCACTTCTGGCCTTCTTTGACTTATGCAAAGTTGATGCCTTTGCAAAAACCCTTTTGTATGTGGAAGTCCCAAATTATTACCTATGGAAAAACAACAATTTCTGCAGGAGGAAACAAGGTAAGCCCGTGTCGGGTTATCCGGGGGTGAAGAGAGATCAAGTTTTGGGCAGAGTATACACTGTTCATCCGGGAAATACTGAGTGCTACTATTTACGCCTCCTATTACATAAAGTCCGTGGCCCCACATCATTTATTTCCCTTAAAACTGTGGAAGGAGTAGTATATCCAACATTTCAGGCAACATGTAAAGCACTCGGTTTGTTGGAAGACGATGGTCACTGGGACCGTACTCTCGAAGAAGCCTCCATTTCTGACTCTCCAACCAAAATCCAAGAATTGTTTGCCATCATGCTGGTTTTCTGCCAAGTAGGAGATCCTACAAAATTGTGGCAGAAATATCGAGACACACTTGCAGAAGACATTAAATGGCAAATGGCGAGAGATGGCGGAAATACACAATTGATAAGTGACAGAATTTACAATAAATGTCTTACACTTCTTGAGGATATTATTATAACCATGTCGGGTAAAACACTCTCACAATGTGGACTTCCATCACCTTCCCGAGAGCCAACAACTGTTGTTAATAACCGTATGTACTTGAATGAACTTTGTTATAATAACGCACATATGTCTCAAGCACTTGCTGTAAATGTTCCAAAATTAAATAAAGAACAGAGGGAAGCATACAATTTAATCATTCACAGCATTTCTTCTGATTCCGGTCAGTTTTTCTTTCTCGACGCTCCTGGTGGTACTGGAAAAACATTCTTAATAAATCTATTACTGGCCAGAATTAGAATCCAAAGGGACATTGCCATTGCCGTTGCTTCGTCAGGCATTGCAGCTACGTTGATTGAAGGAGGGCGGACAGCACACTCTACTTTCAAGTTGCCTCTAAATCTTAATCATGCTGAGTCACCACAATGCAACATCTCTAAGCAGAGTGACATGGCACATGTGCTCCGAGAAGCAAAATTTATCGTGTGGGATGAATGCACCATGGCTCATAAGGGAGGCATTGAGGCTCTAAACATGACGCTCCAAGATATTAAATCATGCAACCGCCTAATGGGTGGAGTTACAGTGCTTTTGTCAGGTGACTTCAGACAGACCTTACCTGTTGTGCCAAAAGGAACACGTGCAGATGAAGTAAATGCCTGTCTTAAATCATCTTTCTTATGGCCTAATATCAAAGTGCTGTCCTTGAAAGTTAACATGAGAGTTCACCTACACAGGGACTTGAAGGCAGAGGCATTTTCAAGCTTATTGCTTCAAATTGGCGACGGCCTGTTCTTGGAAGATGAGGGAAGAATAACTATTCCTGACAACCTCTGCATTGTGGTAGGAGACCTGATTAGTTTGACAGACAGAATATACCCTAACATTAATCTAGCGGGAGTGAATTGTGTTTCGTGGCTTAAAGAAAGAGCAATTCTTACTCCAACTAATGAGTCAGCCAACGACATAAACAACTTTATGTTGGAAAAGCTGCCAACTAAGGTTGTAACGTATGAATCTGTTGACTCTGTTTTGGACGCTGAAGATGCCGTTAATTACCCTGTAGAGTTCTTGCATACTCTAGAACCACCTGGAATATCACCACACATTCTCAGCCTCAAAATAGGATCTCCAATAATTCTGTTGCGCAACTTAAACCCTCCAAAACTGTGTAACGGTACCAGGCTTCAAGTGAAGACTCTACACAAACATATCATTGAAGCCACGATTTTCACAGGCATTAGTCAAGGAGAAACTGTCTTCATCCTCCGGATCCCTCTCATCCCATCAGATTACCACTTTGAGTTCAAACGTCTGCAGTTTCCCGTCAAGTTGTGCTATGCAATGACTATAAATAAAGCACAGGGACAGAGTTTGAAACTGGCTGGTGTGGATCTCAGGAATGATTGTTTCTCTCATGGACAGCTTTATGTCGCGTGTTCTAGGGTTAGTTCCCCTGACAACCTGGTCATCCTTCAGCCATGCAGCAAAACCAAGAATGTTGTGTACAGGGAAGTTCTAAACACCTAATCTGAGGAAACAATTTATAAACTTATAATATTCATACATCATTGTTAACACTTTTCTGATTCTATGATTTTTTATTATATGCTCTTAATTTATGCTATTTGATTATATACTATGTGTTTTGTAAGCCTACATACATTCAGTAACAAAGAAATTTACTACTATTCACCGTTGCGAAGCACGGGTACCAGCTAGTAGTACTATATACTTGTTAGGCCTTTACAGCACTATATATATATATATATATATATATATATATATATATATATATATATATATACTGCATACAATTATGCAATATTCAAATACGAGTGTGTAATTGCATTAACTAATAAACTTTTTAATTTTTAAGTGAAGTTGTTGTTTTGAACTTCAAATTATTATATTGAAATTTAAAAAATGAACGCTCTACAGTAAGTATTGATCCTTGTATTTTTGAACAGGTTAATGTGAACATATTTTCTGAATTTTCAACGTTTATTATTATTTTGACAGTTAATGGTTGTTGTATTTTTACAGATCTTTACGTTTATTTTACTATTTGTTTAAACATTTGTTGACTAAGTTAAAAATGCCACTTGCGTAAATAGTCAAGAAAAATCACTGTTCTGTATTATCAACATTTGTCATTGGGCTATTAGTTAATGACACTAAGGAATAGTCAGCCTTAGTTTGTAACAATGACTACATTCGCTCATCTACACTCATCACACTCATTCAAAATCCATATTCGCCCATATCTTGACGATCGGCGTCTTATGAATAAATAAATAAATAAAAAAAATAAATGTTATAAGATAACGTACCTGTTGTAAAATGTTTTATTCTTTACAATATTGAATTATTTATTCCTTTATAGTCCATATTTATATTTTCGAACATCCTGTTTTGATAAACTACATTTTTGGATGAACTTGGTTTGGATTTGTGGACTAGTGTGTATTTACATTATTTTGCTACATGTGTAATCAAGGTTATATTGCTAATTCAGGTGGTGATGGGGAAGAAGGCTAGTGACTTGAGCCACAACTATCTGTTAGTACCAGTTAGCGCTCAAGCTCAGACCAAGCGCAACCGCTCAGAATTGCCGTTACGCTCCCGCACTCAACCACGCATTGTCTGTGACCTGAAATTCAATGAAGTCTGTCTTTCCCTCACTGATGTAAGATTTTTTGTTTAATTTTCAATCATGAACATAAATCTAATTAATTTAGATTTAACGAAAGTTAAGTTTGTTATGTGAATTAAAAATTACAATATATACAAAAGTGATTTAATATTGATAGACAAGTAAATTAAATGGCCAGGTGAGTTAACATTATAAAGTAATACATAAAAAGAGAAAAAACTATTTAACTGACTATTCTGGTCAATTTAAATTTTTCTTTGTCGTGTTGTATATGATTTGGCAAAATACAATTTCTGAACTTCCAAAATATAATTTTGAAATCAATATTAACCTTCCCAAAGACAGGAACAAAAAATAATTTTGTCACGAATCCTTTAATATGGTCTGTCTGATGTCTGTATATTCTTTGTAGTTGTTTATTTCATTATCTTCATATTTAGATAACTTACAACTGCATTGTGATCATTCTCATCTTCTGTGTAAATTTTTCTCTTTTTCTTCTATAAAATTTCTATTTCTTAATTATTCATATTTGGATTTTTTTTCTTGATAGTTTTCTCTTTTTCTAATTTCAGTTGATTAGCCTAGTTTAGTCATGTAATCTGTAATAAAAAATGTATAAAGAGGTTTTTTTTTTCAGAAACACTTTGGTCAGATGGTGAATTGTATTAAAATGTTGGATAGTGTGATGTTGAGTCAACGCTACAGAAAACATCGGCCCTCAGTCACTGTCTCACAAGATCCAAGAGCATGGTGGAAGTATGCCTTTACCTGCATTAGCATCCCACGACAGACATGGACATCGATGCATAAGCGTGCCAAGGTCACTGATTGCATTAAATTTTTACTGTCATTGAAGCTTGATTTTAACAATAATAATAATAATAATAAATCTTTATGTAGTGAGGATTTTTACAATAAAGAATTATCATTGGTTCAATTTATTTACTAAAATCAGTAATATTAGCCTCGGATAGATGATCAGCCATAACTTACATACCTCAATCTGTCCACAAGTTGAAACTTGATAACGCATTTCAGATTAAAATATCCTGAAGATGAATTTTTTAGTATGAAACACACTTATCAGGTTTCTACATATCAACAGATTTATTGAGGTACAATTTTCACAATTTATTTATTGTACAATTTTAAGACTTATACTAATCTGATGATCAATTGATCAATTCATCCTTCATTTCAGGCTTGTTTCCTAGCAAACTCAAAATTGCCAAAGTAATACCACTTTTTTTAAAAGGAGAAAAGATTGATATTCAAAATTATAGACCAATATCCATGCTTCCCACTAACTCTGAAATCTTTTAAAGAACCTTTTGTGAGCAACTAGTCAATTTCTTAGAAAAATATAATTTAATTTGTGACTGTCAACACGGTTTTCGTAAGGGAAAGTCTGTCATTACGTCAGCAATGGAATTCATTGAATCTGTAATTAATTCATTGGATGAGAACAGAAAGGTGATGGGAATATTAATGGATCTGAGGAAAGCTTTTGATTCTATTCCTCGTACATCTCTTTTATTTAAATTATATAATTTAGGGCTAAGGGGTAAATCATATGATTGGATTGAATCTTATTTAATTAATCGAAAGCAATTTGTCGAAATATCTCATCAAAATGATAAACATTTCAGAAATAATTACAAATCTTCAGTGAAAACAATTATGTATGGTGTTTCACAGGGCTCCATTTTAGGTCCCATTTTATTTTTTTGCTTTTTTAAACGATTTTCCAAAATTCTGCTCTTCAAGTAAAATTTGTTTGTATGCTGATAATACAAATATAAATATTAATGCTCCATCTTGGAAAGAAATTGAAAGTAAGCTTGATGAGAACTTAACTTATCTGTTGGTATTTTACTCAAAATGGATTACTTTTAAATATAGAAAAACCAACTGTATAGCATTTCAAACAAAGAGTTGGAAAAATAAACCTTTTAATTATACTGGTAAATTTGAAATGTCTCAAGTTGAAGAAATAAACTTTCTGGGGTTAACATTTGACATGAATTTTGACTGGGATCATCATGTTATGAAAGTGTTGTCCAAAGTGTCATCCAGTATTTTTGCAATAAGTAAATTAAGATATCTTTATGACATAAACCTTTAAGAATGGTTTATTTCGTGTACATACGTTCCACCATTTATTTTGGTATATCCTTGTATGGTGCAACAACTTTTAAAAATCTTGAATTAATCTTAATAATGCAAAAAAAGGCAATAAGAATCATATTAAATTTGAAACCTCAAGAGTCAGTCAAAGAAAAATTTGCTGAACTACAAATACTCTCTATCTATGGAATGTACATTTACGAAGTACTATCCGTTAGGTCAAAAACCGGACAGCAGAAATTTAATGGTGATAATCATTACTATATTTGACAACGGAGCGAAGTAACCATTCCCTCTCTCATCAATTGGCACTATTTTGTAAAAACCACAGCATGCAAGAATAATATTTACTAGTAAATTATCCAAAAATATCAAATCAGAAACATCTTTATCAAAATTTAAGGATACATTTAAAATATATTTAACAAATTAACCCATTCACCTACTATTTTTTAACCAACAAATAGGGTCAAAAAAATCCATTTTTTTTTTTTTTTTTTTTTGTTTTTTTAGTTAAAGGTTAATATTTTTAACTTGTAAATGACTATTCTAATAATTTTATATCCCCTTAATCACTCATAACAGCTAAATAATAAAATATGGGAAAACAAATTAAAATTTTTATTTTGCTTACCTTTGTTTTGAATACATGAATCCAGAAGTTATGATGACAGAAGACACACACAATAAGTTAGTTTTTGTAATATTGTACTATTTACACTATTTACATTTCAGCTTGGAGCATTAGTAGTTGACTACAGTGTGGTAAGCCTCGAAGCAGCCATCCATGTGGAGCGCTACTAGACATTGCTTACACTGCACCCTTACTTCCTTCCTTAGGCCATGTTTCAAACATACAACACATCGTTTGCTTGGGAATTCTTTTTTTTCAGAGGCAGGTATTGTCATTGGAAAATGTCTTCCTTGTAGACGCAAAGGGTTTGTGTGTGACGGTCGTCCTTTTCCAATTTTGGGTGGTAAGACTGCGGTCTGTAGAATTTGTTCTGCAATGTCAGTTTTGTAGTCTGAAAATTGCTGATCTTTTCCACTAAGTTGGGTAAATACCACATAAGAGTTGAATAAAGCCATCTCAAATAAATAAAAAAATATCTTTTTGTAGCCTTTAGAGTAACGCCTCATAACTGGATTATAAGCAAGCACTTGATCTTGTCTGTCAACTGCCAGCATACCACTGTTATAATCTATTATTGCCTGAGGCTTACAAATTTCCGAGCTAGGGGTATTTCTGGTAGGTCTGGACCGTTTTCCTGTAGGTTGAAATTCAATATCACTGTGTCTTGTAGTTATAACATTGACTGCTTTCCGATCCATCCATCTTACTGCTAAAATACCATTGCTACTGCAACGTGTTGCTTCCCCTGTTTGTAACTGAGTATGATTCAGGTGGGTAGGCATATGTTTCCTATTCATCTTTACCGTCCCTACTGCATAAGTCATGCTCTAACAATTTATGGTAAAGCTGTGGTGATGAATACCAGTTATCAATATGTAATATGTAGCCCTTATTCAAAAAGGGTTTCATTATTTTCAACACTATTTCTTCACTTACTAACACTCCCTTTGGTGTGTCAGTTTTCCCTGTGTAAATTTCAAATGCAGAACAATAGCCAGATTTTGATTCACATAACTTGAAAAATTTTATTCCAAATCGGGCTCGCTTGGTTCTGTTGAATTGGATATAAGATAGTCTACCCCGGAATTTCATAAGGCTTTCATCTACGGACATGTTTTGATCTGGGGTGTAATTTTCTAAAAACTTCTTTTCAAAATAAGAAATAATAGGCCTAATCTTTTTCAGCTTATCTGAAGCATTAGTTTCCTCATCATTACTAAAGTGCAGAAAACGCATAATAATCTGGAATCGTTTTAGGGACATAACCTCTGTAAAAATCTTTGTTTCAATTACTTTTCTTTTAGACCAGTAAGATTGAAGCGTAGGCTTTTTTATTACACTCATAAGTATTGTGATTGCTAAAAAGGCCTGAATATCATCTGTGGTTACATCCACCCAATTACTGTCATCTTTTAGCTTTTTACGGTTTGGATCTGATAAACATTTTTGTGCATATCTGTTAGTTTCCACAGCTATTTTTTCAAAAAAATCATAATTACAAAACTGTAAAAATACTTTTAGTTCTGAATTTAGATGTTCAGAATCAGGTATATTGACCCCAATATTCTCCCCATGAAAGACAAAATGTTGTGGTTCATTTGGAGCTTCTTCCCAAATAAATTGAGTTTCTAACTGTCCTAATCTCCCTAAGGCAACTAATTCAATTATGTTTTGCACATTATCATTACTAGGAGTAGTAGGCCTATCTTGATTTACTATATTTATCACTTCATCGTCCGATGTATCACTAATAGTATCAATATTAGGCGTAGGCCTACCTTGAACAATGTTATTTACCGTAGCAGTTGTAGGCCTGTTGTCAGTGACAGTAAGTTCCTCATCGGAATATTCATCGTCAGTTGATAATAACTGTTCTCTTGTTATACGGTCAAAAGCCCCAATATCTTCATCACTCAATAAAGTGTCATCTAAATCAACAATATACTGATCTATTTCACTATTTCGCAACGCACGATCAGCCATGGTTGTTTACAAACAACTACACTGGCTTGGCTTGGCACACTGACAGGTGACGTCACTAACAGCTGACTTCTAACGTTCTCCACAGCCCATAAAATAAAAGAAACAACAAGATAAACTCAGTACGAAACCATAGGAACGAAACAGACTGATTAGTGCTGCTACCTGTTACGAAACAAACGTACTATTACAGTCGCGGAACTGTTCCGTCATTGTATAGCTGGGCCCCTTATCGGCGGCGCGGAATGGTTCCGTCAAAGTAGGGGAATGGGTTAAACTGTATTCACTTGATGAACTGTAACAGTAACATAATTGTAAATTACAAATTTTATATTTTTCACTCTATAAGTATATTATTTTAATCATAATTTTGCAAAGACATGTATAAGTTATTTATTAATTACTATTTTAATTTGATTTACCTAGGTTAATACTTGATACATTGAATGTATTCTTGTAATACTAATGAATAAAGAAGATAAAAAAATAAATAAAAAATCATAGATTGTGTCCAAGTTGCAAGACCAGTCAGTCTTTTGATATGTTGCAAGACCAAATCATATAATTAAGAAATAAAATCATATATCTAGTGATTAAAGAGTAGTGAGATGTAACTAATGAAGGTTTGGTCATTACAGAGATGAGTTTAATTTAGGTTTTCAAATAAATAGAATAAATAGTCAAAAAGGAATTGAAAAAAAAAAAAAAAAATAATAAAATAAAATGAAGAGTGACAAGCAATATAAATATTATATTAAAATATTTTAATAATCTTGATAGATGGATAGTAACAATACAAAATTATATCGTCTATGAAATACCCAATTTGCACCCCCTTTTTACATTATCATTGCATTACCTTTAGGTTTTTTAGATCATTACTTTTAGCGATTCTAAATTTCTTTGCCAGCTACCAAAAAATCTACAATACAAGGTACTTGTGTCTTAGTTTTTAAATATTGATCTATCATCACAGAGCTAAGTACAGGTTTTGTATCCATTCAACTTCTGCTTCTCGAATTGAATGAAGACCAGCTAATCCCCCCTGAAAAGTACACATTGGGCAAACATTAACTATGTGATTTAGATGTTCAAAACTAGCTGACTGCCCATGCTTTGCTGCGGGGTGGTTCTCTACACTTGCCTATCCTTCCCCTCATGGTTCCCTCTGTAGCATTGCCATATAAAAATTTTGCACAGTACCTGTGCTTTTATGTTCAGTTTCTGATTTGTAATAATCTCAAAGTTTAGTGATGATACTGAGGGGCAATAAGTCTTAACCCCTTGGCTGTTCTGCAACAATATATCGTTTGTCTTAATACCGAAATATGTCAACAACAATATATTGTTCTTTGTGTTTCAACCGAAAAATGTTTAGCAAATATATCGTTGTTGCGTAATAATTTTTGTGTGACGATATTTATTCATATAATATACAAAATGATATATATAATGAAATTCCCCTAATGTAAAAAATAATAATTTGAATATTTTTCATGTAAAAACTAGTACGATGTAAGTTTTTACATCGTACTAGTTTGACAAACATGGTTTAATTCGGAAGGCTGTGGTACTGCGTCGCACACAGTCTTGCTGGTATGACATACAGTTCATATGTTTTGGCACTTTATTAGTTGTCTACACTGTGCTTGATTTTATGTTATTGTTTAGTTTTATTACTTAGCATTATTTTCTTTAGCATTATGAGTGCAAAACGATCAAATTCTTCAATTAGTGAGAATAGGTGTTAATGCCGAATTCTTGATGAAACATATCTGCAAATAGTTAAGATATATATAAAACAAACTGTACATATTATAAATAATTTATTAATTTATTAGCATGTTGTTATCTTTAAAATATAAGTCAGTGTTTTACAAATAAAAGTGGTTTTATTTAAATTTTAAATAAACAAAGTGACTGTACACTGGTTTTTGACAAATCCTCCTCAATAACAGGTAAGACGGTTTGTTTATTTTTCCTATAAGTTCGGTAAATGTTATCCAAATTACTTGAAATTTTCTATATCAGTTAACAATTATACTTACTTTTGAAGTAAATAAAGTATGTATTATAACTTCAAACTAAAGAAATTTAAACATTTTTTAAGTGTATTTTTTGGATTATTAAACCAAATAAAATATTTTAATCTTAAAGAAAAGTTAAAGCTATAAAAACTAATACTAACTTGAAGAATATAATGTAATTTTTAACACAGTTACAAATTTTTCAGTACTTTTAGGTTAGGTTAAAGGGCACTAGGCCAGGAATTAGTATATTGGAAAGATAGGACATCAGCAAACTTACCTTAGAAGTCAAGTTCACGAACATCAGAGTAGTAGTAACATACACAAAATGATACTCTATATATCTCCAATATACTAATAAATAACATACACAAAAGAATCACATAATCACATGAATTTTCAGTACCACTTTCTTCAGGTGAGTAGAGAGTGCTACTACTATAGTGTTAGTGAACTTGTCTTCTAAGGTAAGTTTGTTGATGTTCTAAATCTCCAATATACTAAATTTGTCAGTAAAACACATAAAAAAACGCCAATTTCAGGTGAACGTTCTTGGGTTACACACATGTGAAAAATCTGAACCTTTTTATGATTTTGTTTTGCTGAACAGCCAAAGGGTTAAAAAGTTTATTCAACGGGATTTGACCATGCTATATGTCCAGGTTATTGCTTTCCAGTTAATTTACTGTTTTCTGATTGAAATCAGGTTATTCTCCTAGATAACAAAGTTTTATAGTATAGAAAAACCTCTACTTTTTTATTACTACTTGGAGAGTGCAAAGTAGCACATTGTCATCAGAGTTAGTGGAAATTACCTTAAACATTTTACAGTGAAAACCACTTATGTGGCTACTTTTTATAACCACTGCCTTATTGCCCATCTACACTATAAGGAGGTCTACTGTGTCAAATTTCATCTTCATAGATCCTGTCAATATCTAAACATAGTGATCAGGCAGTAAAGAAGTAGTTACGAAGACATGTTTTGATATAAGTTTGCCTATCAACAGGCTATGGAAAATTCCAACAAATCAGTTTTGAAATTTTCTGATTGACGTCAGTTTAATTTCCTAGATAAAAAGGTTTTATCGTCTAGAAAAATCAGTAAGCCTACTTTAAGAGGGTGCAAATTAAGGTAATTGTGTCTGAATCAGTGGAGTATTGATTTTTGCCATGTTTAGCCATGTCTTATGAGCAGACTATAAAGCATTTTAACGGTGATAGTATTCTCTTGATAGTGCTCTCATAGCACTCACCTTGATAGTTAGGTTGTTCGAGACTAGCGTCTACGTGGCGAGAGTTGTTTGTGTCGATAGTGATAGCTAACAACCAAAAAGGTTACAATGAGATGAGCTAGCTAGTTCCTGTACTATCACGAGAGCATTCTACACTATCTAGTCAGCTGAGATAGTGTTCTCGCGATAGTACGAGAGCGACTTTCAAACTGTTTAGACAGCGACATTTGTTTCAATAGTTTCATGACAGCAACTATCACACAAACTATCACCGTGAAAACGGGTCGACTGTATTCAAATGAGTTTTGAAATTTTAAATTAAAATGAGTATGTTCTAACAAAGTTTTGTAGTCTAGAAAATCAGTGTCTACTTTTAGAGGGTGCAAAGTAGGGCAAATCTGTCTGAATCAGGTGTTTCTCGACATTCCATTTGAAATAAAGATTGCTATAACGACATATTTTTCTTTTCTTGCATTATTATGTTTTTGTATTAGATGTAAGAGTTTGGTGAGAAAATCATGTCAAATTTAGGAGTGTGTAAAGTAGCCGGTTTGAGTGACAGGAGTGAAGGAGACAAGATAGAGCAAAAGGTTATTGGAACAAAGTTGTAAACAGTCTCAAATCTGGTTCTGAAAATTATAGTAAATTTTCAATTGGACCATTCGTTTACATGCTACAGGCAAAATTGGAAAACACAATATTTAGAAATGTTAACACTAAAATGACTGTCATTCGGGAACTACAAAGTATTGTTCAAAATCCCTTGTTAATTGCACACCTACAACATAGGAGCAATCATCCTACAAAGTATCAGCCACGGAGGTTTGAGATACAGTGATGTGTGAGTGAGCCAGTGGCATTTCATTTTTATATAACATTTAGATATGTTGATTATTCATGTAATTTGTACATTTGCCACTTATAAAAAAACTGCATAATGTAACTGAATCAGTCAAAGATTTAAAATCAACATTGTAAAGTTACTATTACCACCTTATTATGGGCTCTCACTTGACCCAATTAGTTTAACTCTGGTGAGTCACTCGGATAGGATTCACAGTGAATATTGAACAACGTCTTGAATGCTGCTTACTCCCTACAGGCAGTGGTTTCCAAACTTTTTTGTAACCCCCCTCCTGTGAAAATGAAAGCCTACCCCCTACCATAATAATTCTTTGGAATGTTTGGGCTTATGAAAAAAACAAGTATTACATTGAAAATTAATTATTTCTACTTTATATTATGTTTCATAAGAAACATAATATAACATTTAAAGTTTTAATTTACTGGGTAAAAAAGTACTGGTAAGAAAAACAGTTAGGTCTATTAGTGAGGTGGATGAGCTTGCATTTTCACTGGTCTCATATCTTAGCTTCATATCTGGTACATAACTGTTCTCATGCCCCACTTAACTTGTCGGTACATAACTTTTCTCATGCCCCACTTAACTTGTCGTTACATGACTGTTCTCATGCCCCCACTGAACTTGTTGGTACATAACTGTTCTCATGCCCCCACCTAACTTGTTGGTACATGACTGTTCTCATGCCCCACTTAACTTGTTGGTACATGACTGTTCTCATGCCCCCACTTAACTTGTTGGTACATAACTGTTCTCATGCCCCACTTAACTCGTCTTTACACTCCCCAGTTTGGGAATTAGTTAGTTATTAACATGAATTTTCCTCATATAGACCTAATGTTTTAAATGAGCCATTACATTTATACGTTTGTGCTATTTTATGGTTGCACCAAGGATGTTACAACTTGTCATGTTCAAACTTGTAAATTATATATTCTGGTATTAAAGGGTAAATCTTGGGTCAAGATTTATACTAACATTTTAACTTGTTGGTAGATTCATTGAAAAACTCGACCTGGTAGGGAATTCAAGAGTGACTAATGCTCTCTGGAAATACTTAATATTTTGAACTGATCTATATGATAAAATGTACATGATATGTCTTTTACTGCAATATAGATAGTGCATACTTGTGACTATACCATTGATGGTAAGAATTGTGCGAATGTGGACTGTTTTAGTGAATATAAATATTTAGGTCCCATTTTTGATAATCACATGAAACTGAACAAACACATGGGATGTCACCTGCAAATCAATAATTTTACCTGTATAATGAACTCAGAAGACTGTCATGAAAACAGATAAATGTTGTAGGTTGATGAAATAACTTTTTGCTTGATGAAATGAAAGTCTGTTCGATCAATCAGCTTTACATAAGGTGTGAACTATTATACATATTTAGAAACTAAAATAATATGTTTATAAGTATCCGTGATAATTATTTTATTAGAACCACGGTAAATGTATGTATTAGAGTTCTTAGACTGTCTAAATCAGCCAATTTTTACAAGCTCGTTTTATATTGCAAATATTCGGTTCACTAAATTACCTGCTGACATAATGTATTCAGATACAGCTGGGTCAAGTTGTATAAGAAATTAATAAGTAGCTGGTTAATTAATTTAGGAAGATAAGATGTTGACAAATTAATGAGTTTTATTTAAACATAACTAGCTGTACCCGCCTGCTTGGCAGGTCATATTGAGTTTGATTATATAATCGAAATGTGTAGCCAGTTTACACTGTATCCAATTTATAACAGCTGATGTTATATATAATTTACTACTGTACTATACTATTTTTAATTTTAAAGATTAGCCTACCACAATTTTATTAAGTTTGTTTTTATTTAACAGCTGTTAATAAAATAAATCAATCAATTAATATAGCTCCATAAAAATACCATGGGAATTGTGGATACCATTGGAACGGAGTCCTAAGGTCGGAGATAAAAATCCTTTTTTAGTGAGCCTCTTGGGACCAAAATAAATCTTTGTACAAAATTTCAAGCCAATTGGACGTGTGTGCGTGTGCGCAAGTGCTTATTTATTTTATTTTTTACGTTTTCTTTAAGATGAGCTATTATCATTATTTGTATCCTGTGGTACGGATTTTAAGATGTATTTATTAATTGTGTTTCGATTTCTGTTTTCCATTGACTATTATAAGTTTTTATTGATAACGATCATTCTCAGATGTATTTTATTTGAATTTATTGTGAATGTCGTACTTTCTTTGAGAATAAACTGATTCTGATTAATATTTGTGTTCCAGGAAAATATTGTTTATGTGGATATATACAGCAAATTACTACACAATAGTACGGCATCTGCACCTTTACCGCTTGAAAATAAAGCTCTGAAAGACAAAGTGGAATGGGAACGAGGTTTTGAGGAATTGAAGGCATTAAGAGAGGTTAGTCGATTACACTTTTTTTTTTAATAAGAGGCCAATCTCCTCTTTAACCTCACTCTACCTATTCCCCATTGACTATTGATCTATGCAGGGAAGTTATCAAATAGAGTAACGGGGGAGAACCAGTACAGTACAAGGTAAATTACTGATCAAAACTAAAAATCAAGGTCAGGATTCGAACCTGTACTATGATAACTCTGGTACAGGCTATAAAGTAGCACTAATTAAAATTTACTAGGATTTAAAAAGATGATTATTGTTTTTATCTAACTATTCACTTGAGTTACCATTGGTTTGGCTAGGTTTTCTTCAATCTTTAAAACATAATCAATGAAATCGTTACTGAAAATGTCAGTAGCATTACCAACTTTTTTATGTCTAGAGTTCTGTTAGTAACTATAGCTTCGTTGCACTTATTATTTGAACTTTCAACAATGGAGTTTTTTTAATTGTAAAAGCACTTAGCACACCTGTGGTCTATCTGTATTCTTTTATCAGACTTAAAAAGTACATTTGAATTTTATCATGCGCAGTATTTATGTATGAAAAAATGAGATTAGTTTGTGTCTTGTCTGTCAACAGTAATCAAAATTGACCCAGCTGAATTGTAAATGTCATATCTTACATTTTAGCATATGGTTATCAATTACATTAACTATAAAAGTGAAGACAGCACCTAATACTTTGGCTGTCGTTGATGTTTCTAAGGTTATCAACCTCGTACGGACCATTTAACCTTTAACTCCAGTATACACAGAATTAATGCGATCTGGATCAGTCTGTTGCCACATTGAACTGGATAGTCACAAGTCCTTTGTTATGAATTTAAAAGAAATTAATTCAGAATGATTAATATCTCAGTAGATATATAAAAAAAAACAATTGAATTCATTGGTCCAAAAGTAATAGAAATAGTAACTATGTTTTTGGCGTTACCATCATTAATACTATCAGGAATGTAAAAAATATCTGTAGCACAGCACAAACAGTGCCATCAGTGCCAATGACTACCATCTGCCCACCCATATACTCACCACCTATAATCACCACCTATATACTCCTATGGCATTACCACTGACACGGGTCACCACTGTACGTGTACAGGTGGGCAAGTGGATCATCTGCATTGTACACACATATGGGTAGGCACGGGGTCATCTTTTCTTACAATTATGGGTAATTAATGAAATATTCATTTAGTATACCTACTACTTCAGATGGATTATTGTTAGTAAATGTTTCTTCTTGTTATATACAAGACTATTGTCTGGAAGAAATGCTAAACGTGTGTTAAAAGTTTAATATCTACCTATCCAGAATATTCATCTGTCAGGATTTTTAGAGACTAATTACTAAATATTGACACTGCCTATCATAGTATTTGCCTCTGGAGGTTTTCAAACAGGTTGTATTTGTAAACTGATGGAAGTTTATCACTAAGAATCCTATGTGATTGTAATAAATTAGGATGTGTTAAGAATTGTAAATTAAATTGTAAGGTCAGTATTGCCGAGTCTCTAAACAAATTCCAATTAATAAAAAATATTACATTTTTTAAATATATTTTTTAAGAATTGGAGTATTCAAAAGAAGCTCATTGAATAAAATACTTAGTATAGATTTTAGAAATAATATTATACTTTGAATTAATTGTATTAAGATGTACATTAGTTGCAATCTGTTTATAATTGCCACTGATGCTATCACTGCAGCCATAAGAAAGCAACATCTATTTCTTTTTTTTCTGTGGCTGCTAGAACAGCTGTGACAGCTTTGTAATTTTTAACGATGTGTGTGCAAGCCCTTCTTCTATGCTCGACGCTGTAAATAATCTGATCTGAGAAACAAAATGCTGTGTCTTAGGCCTTAAACTGATGGTGACAGTTTTAAGTGTATTAAAATCACAATAGTGTGTGAGTTTCTGGTAAGTAGGCAGTAGTCATATTTGTGACTTTTCAATATTGTAATGATTCACATATCTGATGTAATGAGTCATATTTCAAAACTATAAGACACACATGCAAGCTTCATGAGCCAAAATTGTCACAGATTTAATTTTGTTATTTTAATTCTTATAGCACGTTTACAGTGTTTAAAAATAACCTCTTATGTGAAGTAGCACTGTCCTAAGAGGTTTATTGCTATTTCACAAGTTATCTACTTTTGTATAGCAATAACTTGTGAAATATACAAATTATTGCTATACATTTGTATATTTCAATGCGATAGTTTACATTTTGTATATTGTATTACTAAGCCACCCACCCACCCATATACGTACATGTTATTTGAATGGTACACTTGCATTATTTGAAAAAAGGCAAGTGTACCATCCTGTAAAGGGATATTATTGCTTGCCAAATATATTAAAGTTAAATATGTTTAGTTAACACATTTAGTTAAATATGCTTTTTGTGTTTGACTGTCTTCATCCGTTTTTAGACAGCTAGGTCGCGCATCCGCATGACAGAAGGAAGGATAATAGCGTGTGTAGACAATACAGTATGTGTAGACAAAGCAAAATTTAAAGTGTAATGGGACTATAAATTTTATCAAACAAAACTGTTCAAAATTTTGTATGATGAATGGTAACAAAGGCCTTTATTGGCCGGTATCATCCTAGAGGCTATAAAGAGTATTTTGTGCTAAGTTTTATGGTCCAAAGCATTAGGGAAACTGATAAGTTAATCAATGGTATTAGGCTTTTATATTTATAGATATAGAGGAGATAAATAAGCAGTTAATAGGCTTGTTTATTTTTGTTTCAATTGTTTAACTTCAGGTGGCCATGTGCAGAGTTCGTCCACCACCGCTACCTGACTCGGCATCCAACCACATCCAAGGTCGCAGTGTGCTATTCAGCTGGTTCCCACAGTGGTGGGGGTGGTATTCACCAACCACGGCTCCTGAGTCCCCTGCTGAACCCACTGCTTCTCTGGAGAGCGAAATACTCGATGCCCTTGCTGATACCGTTGAGAATAGCACTCTGCTCAAACGAGACACTGTGTTTGGGCAGCTAAATTTCACAGTGAATCAAGGAACTTTCAACCTTTGCAGTGATATTAAGTACGTTTTTAATTAGTTGGAGTGTTATTATTAAAAACTGTCTCCATATGCTTATAAAAAGCAATTGCTAAATATTGTATGCAGTATTCAAAAGATCTGAGGGGATTGCTGATTAAGCCTAATGAAGAACTTGAATTGATGAGAGAATTATCAACCAACAAGCCTGTTGAGTATGTTTTATAAAATGAAGTTAAAAAAATTAGTGTATTTTGGTTTAACCAAATGAAAAAAAAGATACACAATATTATTTTCATGGACTTTGTTTATATGTAGGCAAAATTAAGTATTAGAGAGATTATAAGTATAAGGAAACATAGCTGTTCTTTTTTCGTGACATGGCGTAGATTTTAAAATTATTTGGATAGTAATAAAAGGAATATTATAATGACGCAAAATAATCTGTAAAATATTACTTATCAAAAGTCATTTCCTAAATCTAACTAAAGGGCATCAAACTTAATTTTTTACAAACATTAAATCTTTGTTGTCAAAAATGTTTGATACAGAGTACATGGTGTTCCGTAAGTATTCAGCCAAACTTCTAGAGGTAATTCCTTGGGCTAAAACAAACAAAATATGTAATGTGTACAAATTGTCTATCTCATACCGTTATCCATCTATCTGTCTGTTCGTGATTTTTACAAAATGTTAGTATCTCTTAAGTTATTTGAAATGAAATAATGAAAATTAGTATGAATGGTGATCTTTATAGCATCCGTGTACCATTTAAATTTCATTTTTGTACAGTAATTTTTTTTCAAATTGGTGGCCATTTTAAACTTTTAAAGCTAAATATCTATTAAAGTTAAAAAAAGTTGAAAATGTAATTCTACAAATAATGTTATAAAAAGTTTTAAGACAGAATAACAATTAACTGAGAAATTGCAATTTTTATCTAACAATAAAGGAGTTCTTCGACTAGGAAATCAAATTTTTATTTGATACAAATTTAAATTATCAGGTAATTGCTGTTCAACCTTAAAACGTTTTATACCATTATTTTTGTAGAAATGCATTTTAAAACTTTTTTGTAACTTACAAGTTTTAAATAAAATTTTATGTTGTCAAGGTATTTAGGTTTAAAAATTTTAAATGGCTGCCAATTTTAAAAGAATTATCGTACAAAAATGAAATATAAATGGTATATTAATACTATAAAGATCAACATTCATATTGATTTTCATGATTGTATTTCAAATAACTTCAGAGATATTAACATTTTTGTAAAAATCACATAGACAGACGAATAATGGTGTGAGATAGACGATTTGTACATGTGACATTTTTGCTGTTGTTTTAACCCAAGGAATGACCTCCAGAAGTTTTGCTGAAGTAGAGTTACCTAGTATTTGTACTAAGAGGGCTACTTTTAATAATGTCTACTGCTTACTAAACATTGTCTAATTTGTAGTGAAGGAAAACCTGTGATGGAGCTGCAGTTCCAGAAAGTGTACTTGGGCCTTGAGAGCAGACCACGGACTGGCTCTCACTGTATACAGATGACCCTGGGCAGCCTGTCTCTGCACGATAACTTAACTCAGGACTCCGCTTTTCCAGTCCTAATTTCTCCACAGAGTAAATACATAGTTGATATCTTCCTAGTCTGTATTAAAACTATAGATTTATAAATTGACTTTTGGGGTTAAGTGTTAGAGAGGACTTTACAGTCCTACCTGAGCCATTAATAAAGGAATATTTCATTTTATTTAATATTAATACATTTAATTAAAATTTTATTTCAGTAGAAAACATACTGTATAGTCACAAAACTTCCTGGGCCCAAAACCCTCAAAATATTTTTCGTACTACAAACCGTCAAACTACTCAAATTTAAAATACAGTAGAACTCCAATTATCCGAATCAATTGGGACTAGACCCTATTCAGATAATAAAAAATTTGGATAGTCAGATTTTTGTCTAAAAACAGTCCATTTTATATAATCACTGTTTATAATTAAATGCATGTATGTTGAAATGGTTTAAAAAGAATATTTTTAATGAGAAAGGGTATTAATTACATAGTTAATTACAGTTTAATTACATACTACAGTTTATTATATTGTGTATTTACGTACCGTCCTGTAAAGGAATGTTATTGCTTGCCAAATATATTAAAGTTAAATATGTTTAGTTAATACATTTAGGTAAATATGCTTTTTGTGTTTGACTGTCTTCATCCGTTTTTAGACAGCCAGGTCGTGCATCCGCATGACAGAAGGAAGGATAATAGAGTGTGTAGACAATACAGTATTCTTATCGCATTATGCTTTCTGGCAGAATTTTGATTTGATTTTTTTAAGAGGGTATCACAGTGAACAGTATTTATTGAGGCATATTTTGTGTTATTTATTGTGATACATATATGATTTATCTTTTTAAGGATTAAATATACTACGCTTTGTTGTTATATGCTTTTAGTATTTTTCAGAACAAAATAAAAAAAAATGAAAATTTAAAGATTTCTTTCATATCTAAAAGCAATACGGATAATCGGCGATTCGGATAGTTGGAGTTTGGATAATTGGAGTTCCACTGTACTACAATCATCTTGTTGAGTAGGATGAGTGAGAAAGAGATTTTCTTTGGGTAGGGATTGTTTTTCTGGATTACCACGTATTATTCCTAATAACACTATTTTGAGGTAAAATGTGAATTTGTTGTCTCACATTTATCTTTACCTAGTGAAATAATCGTAGACTTCATTTAATTTGCACAATTTTTGGAAATATAAGCTGTTAACATCTGGTTAACATCTGGAAATATAAGCTAATAACTTCTGGTTTGTATCATTCGTGTCCGATTGTCTTAACATATATATTTAACTCGCAACAATCAAGCATTATATCCAGATTGAATTATGTCCTTCAACCAAACCAAAATTATGTTGTTTGTTTTTGAATGGAACATTCTGGATTTTTATGGAAATACTCGTTAGTTGGACAGAAACTGTGAAATATTTATAAATCTTGTCCATCATTTTTATATAAATTAGCATACTAATTTTGAGTTAAAAGTTCTCTCAGTCCTGATTTGAAAAAGTTTAGCCAATCAAGTTTATTTAATATATTTATATTATTCTTGATACGCCAATTGTAAAACAATAGGCGAATATGAATTTCAAATGAGTAGATATTATAAAAGTGTAACTGCGTGTAATATGAACAAAGTGTTGTTTTGTTTTAGCCAGTGAGTCAGCACCATTGGGACGACCTGCCAGAAATCTGCCACCAGGTCTTCAGAGGCTTCTTAATCAGAGCTCAGACACTAAAGAAGATGAGCCTCTATTTCACCTCAGTTACGAGTATAAGCCGTTTAACTCTACTGCCGATTTTAGGTTTGTGTTATGCAAATAATATTATATTACGATATATATTAGCTCACAAAACTGAAGCCTAATAAGTAGCATACATTTGATTGGTGCATGGTAAATTGTTTTTGAACCTATTGAAATTTCTCTCACAATTATAGTGGACCATTTAAAAGGCTGGAAAATAATTACTCAACAATGAATTAATTATTAAAGTATTTTATCAGATAACTGCACTCCTCAGAGTTATGTTTGCGC
>JAQJVL010004278.1:0-47253 GCA_035578905.1 Stictocephala bisonia | reverse complement strand
AGTTTTCAATCTTGCGATCTTTAAGTTTCAATCTTGCCATCTTTGAGTTTCAATCTTGCGATCTTTGAGTTTTAATCTTGCGATCTTTGAGTTTCAATCTTGCAATCTTTGAGTTTTAATCTTGCTATCTTTGAGTTTTAATCTTGCGATCTTTGAGTTTCAATTTTGCGATCTTTCGAGATTGATACACAAAGATCGCATGATTGAAACTCAAATATCTCAAGATTGAAACTCAAAGATCGCAAGATTGATACTCAAAGATCGCAAAATTGAAACTCAAAGATCGCAAG
This sequence comes from Stictocephala bisonia, assembly GCA_035578905.1. Lineage (NCBI taxonomy): Eukaryota > Metazoa > Arthropoda > Insecta > Hemiptera > Membracidae > Stictocephala > Stictocephala bisonia. Next base: position 46,963 of record JAQJVL010004278.1, on the reverse strand, counting down.
ATTAAAACTCAAAGATAGCAAGATTAAAACTCAAAGATTGCAAGATTGAAACTCAAAGATCGCAAGATTAAAACTCAAAGATCGCAAGATTGAAACTCAAAGATGGCAAGATTGAAACTTAAAGATCGCAAGATTGAAACTCAAAGATCGCAAGATCGAAACTCAAAGTACGCATAATTGAAACTCAAAGATCGCAAGAATTAAACTCAAAGATCGCAAGATTGAAACTCAAAGATTGCAAGATTTAAACTAAAAAATCGCAAGATTGAAATTTAAAGATCGCCAGATTGAAACTCAAAGATCGCAAAATTAAATCTTAAAGAAGGCAAGATTGAAACTAAGAAATCGCAAGCCTGAAACTCAAAGATCGCAAGATTGATACACAAAGATCGCATAATTGAAACTCAAATATATCAAGATTGAAACTCAAAGATCGCAAGATTGAAACTCAAAGATCGCAAGATTAAAACTCAAAGATCGCAATTTTGAAACTCAAAGATGGCAAAATTGAAACTCAAAGATCGCAAGATTGAAACTCAAAGATCGCAAGACTGAAACTCAAAGATCGCAAGATTGATACACAAAGATCGCATGATTGAAACTCAAATATCTCAAGATTGAAACTCAAAGATCGCAAGATTGATACTCAAAGATCGCAAGATTAAAACTCAAAGATAGCAAGATTAAAACTCAAAGATTGCAAGATTGAAACTCAAAGATCGCAAGATTAAAACTCAAAGATCGCAAGATTGAAACTCAAAGATGGCAAGATTGAAAATTACAGATCGCAAGATTGAAACTCAAAGATCGCAAGATCGAAACTCAAAGATCGCAAGATTGAAACTCAAAGATCGCAAGAATTAAACTCAAAGATCGCAAGATTGAAACTCAAAGATTGCAAGATTTAAACTCAAAAATCGCAAGATTGAAATTCAAAGATCGCAAGAATGAAACTCAAAGATCGCAAGATTGAAACTCAATGATGGCAGGATTGAAACTAAAAAATCGCAAGCCTGAAACTCAAAGATCGCAAGATAGATACACAAAGATCGCATAATAAAAACTCAAATATCTCAAGATTGAAACTCAAAGATCGCAAGATTGAAACTCAAAGATCGCAAGATTTAAACTCAAAGATCGCAATTTTGAAACTCATAGATGGCAAAATTGAAATTAAAAGATCGCAAGATTGAAACTCAAAGATCGCAAGACTGAAACTCAAAGATCGCAAGATTGATACACTAAGATCGCATGATTGAAACTCAAAGATCGCAAGATTGAAACTCAACAATCGCAAGATTGAAATTCTAGTATCACAAGATTGAAACTCAAAGATCACAAGATTGAAACTCAAAGATCGCAAGATTGATACTCAAAGATCGCAAGATTGAAACTCAAAGATAGCAAGATTGAAACTCAAAGATCGCATGATTGAAACTCAAAGATCGCAAGATTGAAACTCAACAATCGCAAGATTGATATTCAAAGATCACAAGATTGAAACTCAAAGATAGCAAGATTGAAACTCGAAGATCGCAAAATTTATACTCAAAGATCGCAAGATTAAAACTCAAAGATCGCAGAATTGAAACTCAAAAATGGCAAGATTGAAACTCAAAGATCACAAGTTTGAAACTCAAAGATCGCAAGATTGAAATTTAAAGATCGCAAGGTTGAAACTCAAAGATAGCAAGATTAAAAATCAAAGATCGCAAGATTGAAACTCAAAGATCGCATGAATGAAACTCAAAGATTACAAGTTTGAAACTCAAAGATCGCAAGATTGAAATTAAAAGATCGCAAGATTGAATTTCAAAGATGGCAAGATTGAAACTCAAAGATCGCAAAATTGAAACTCATAGATCGCAAGATTAAAACTCAAAGATCGCAAGATTGAACCTCAAAGATGGCAAGATTGAAACTCAAAGATCGCAAGATTGAAACTCAAAGATCGCAAGATTGAAACTCAAAGATCGCAAGATTGAAACTTAAAGATCGCAAGAATTAAACTCAAAGATCGCAAGATTGAAACTCAAAGATTGCAAGATTGAAACTCAAAGATCGCAAGATTGAAATTCATAGATCGCAAGATTGAAACTCAAAGATCGCAAGATTGAAACTCAAAGATGGCAAGATTGAAACTCAAAGATTGCAAGATTGAAACTCAAAGATCGCAAGATTAAAACTCAAAGATCGCAAGATTGAAACTCACAGATGGCAAGATTGAAAATTAAAGATCGCATGATTGAAACTCAAATATCGCAAGATCGAAACTCAAAGATCGCAAGATTGAAACTCAAAGATCGCAAGAATTAAACTCAAAGATCGCAAGATTGAAACTCAAAGATTGCAAGATTTAAACTCAAAAATCGCAAGATTGAAATTCAAAGATCGCAAGAATGAAACTCAAAGATCGCAAGATTGAAACTCAAAGATGGCAGGATTGAAACTAAAAAATCGCAAGCCTGAAACTCAAAGATCGCAAGATAGATACACAAAGATCGCATAATAGAAACTCAAATATCTCAAGATTGAAACTCAAAGATCGCAAGATTGAAACTCAAAGATCGCAAGATTTAAACTCAAAGATCGCAATTTTGAAACTCATAGATGGCAAAATTGAAATTAAAAGATCGCAAGATTGAAACTCAAAGATCGCAAGAATGAAACTCAAAGATCGCAAGATTGATACACTAAGATCGCATGATTGAAACTCAAATATCTCAAGATTGAAACTCAAAGATCGCAAGATTGATACTCAAAGATCGCAAAATTGAAACTCAAAGATCGCAAGATTAAAACTCAAAGATAGCAAGATTAAAACTCAAAGATTGCAAGATTGAAACTCAAAGATCGCAAGATTAAAACTCAAAGATCGCAAGATTGAAACTCAAAGATGGCAAGATTGAAACTTAAAGATCGCAAGATTGAAACTCAAAGATCGCAAGATCGAAACTCAAAGTACGCATAATTGAAACTCAAAGATCGCAAGAATTAAACTCAAAGATCGCAAGATTGAAACTCAAAGATTGCAAGATTTAAACTAAAAAATCGCAAGATTGAAATTTAAAGATCGCCAGATTGAAACTCAAAGATCGCAAAATTAAATCTTAAAGAAGGCAAGATTGAAACTAAGAAATCGCAAGCCTGAAACTCAAAGATCGCAAGATTGATACACAAAGATCGCATAATTGAAACTCAAATATATCAAGATTGAAACTCAAAGATCGCAAGATTGAAACTCAAAGATCGCAAGATTAAAACTCAAAGATCGCAATTTTGAAACTCAAAGATGGCAAAATTGAAACTCAAAGATCGCAAGATTGAAACTCAAAGATCGCAAGACTGAAACTCAAAGATCGCAAGATTGATACACAAAGATCGCATGATTGAAACTCAAATATCTCAAGATTGAAACTCAAAGATCGCAAGATTGATACTCAAAGATCGCAAGATTAAAACTCAAAGATAGCAAGATTAAAACTCAAAGATTGCAAGATTGAAACTCAAAGATCGCAAGATTAAAACTCAAAGATCGCAAGATTGAAACTCAAAGATGGCAAGATTGAAAATTACAGATCGCAAGATTGAAACTCAAAGATCGCAAGATCGAAACTCAAAGATCGCAAGATTGAAACTCAAAGATCGCAAGAATTAAACTCAAAGATCGCAAGATTGAAACTCAAAGATTGCAAGATTTAAACTCAAAAATCGCAAGATTGAAATTCAAAGATCGCAAGAATGAAACTCAAAGATCGCAAGATTGAAACTCAATGATGGCAGGATTGAAACTAAAAAATCGCAAGCCTGAAACTCAAAGATCGCAAGATAGATACACAAAGATCGCATAATAAAAACTCAAATATCTCAAGATTGAAACTCAAAGATCGCAAGATTGAAACTCAAAGATCGCAAGATTTAAACTCAAAGATCGCAATTTTGAAACTCATAGATGGCAAAATTGAAATTAAAAGATCGCAAGATTGAAACTCAAAGATCGCAAGACTGAAACTCAAAGATCGCAAGATTGATACACTAAGATCGCATGATTGAAACTCAAAGATCGCAAGATTGAAACTCAACAATCGCAAGATTGAAATTCTAGTATCACAAGATTGAAACTCAAAGATCACAAGATTGAAACTCAAAGATCGCAAGATTGATACTCAAAGATCGCAAGATTGAAACTCAAAGATAGCAAGATTGAAACTCAAAGATCGCATGATTGAAACTCAAAGATCGCAAGATTGAAACTCAACAATCGCAAGATTGATATTCAAAGATCACAAGATTGAAACTCAAAGATAGCAAGATTGAAACTCGAAGATCGCAAAATTTATACTCAAAGATCGCAAGATTAAAACTCAAAGATCGCAGAATTGAAACTCAAAAATGGCAAGATTGAAACTCAAAGATCACAAGTTTGAAACTCAAAGATCGCAAGATTGAAATTTAAAGATCGCAAGGTTGAAACTCAAAGATAGCAAGATTAAAAATCAAAGATCGCAAGATTGAAACTCAAAGATCGCATGAATGAAACTCAAAGATTACAAGTTTGAAACTCAAAGATCGCAAGATTGAAATTAAAAGATCGCAAGATTGAATTTCAAAGATGGCAAGATTGAAACTCAAAGATCGCAAAATTGAAACTCATAGATCGCAAGATTAAAACTCAAAGATCGCAAGATTGAACCTCAAAGATGGCAAGATTGAAACTCAAAGATCGCAAGATTGAAACTCAAAGATCGCAAGATTGAAACTCAAAGATCGCAAGATTGAAACTTAAAGATCGCAAGAATTAAACTCAAAGATCGCAAGATTGAAACTCAAAGATTGCAAGATTGAAACTCAAAGATCGCAAGATTGAAATTCATAGATCGCAAGATTGAAACTCAAAGATCGCAAGATTGAAACTCAAAGATGGCAAGATTGAAACTCAAAGATTGCAAGATTGAAACTCAAAGATCGCAAGATTAAAACTCAAAGATCGCAAGATTGAAACTCAAAGATGGCAAGATTGAAAATTAAAGATCGCAAGATTGAAACTCAAATATCGCAAGATCGAAACTCAAAGATCGCAAGATTGAAACTCAAAGATCGCAAGAATTAAACTCAAAGATCGCAAGATTGAAACTCAAAGATTGCAAGATTTAAACTCAAAAATCGCAAGATTGAAATTCAAAGATCGCAAGAATGAAACTCAAAGATCGCAAGATTGAAACTCAAAGATGGCAGGATTGAAACTAAAAAATCGCAAGCCTGAAACTCAAAGATCGCAAGATAGATACACAAAGATCGCATAATAGAAACTCAAATATCTCAAGATTGAAACTCAAAGATCGCAAGATTGAAACTCAAAGATCGCAAGATTTAAACTCAAAGATCGCAATTTTGAAACTCATAGATGGCAAAATTTAAATTAAAAGATCGCAAGATTGAAACTCAAAGATCGCAAGACTGAAACTCAAAGATCGCAAGATTGATACACTAAGATCGCATGATTGAAACTCAAATATCTCAAGATTGAAACTCAAAGTTTGCAAGATTGAAACTCAAAGATCGCAAGCTTAAAACTCAAAGATCGCAAGATTGAAACTCAAAGATCGCAAGATTGAAACTCAAAGATCGCAAGATCGAAACTCAAAGATCGCAAGAATTAAACTCAAAGATCGCAAGATTGAAACTCAAAGATTGCAAGATTTAAACTCAAAAATCGCAAGATTGAAATTTAAAGATCGCAAGATTGAAACTCAAAGATCGCATGATTGAAACTCAAAGATCGCAAGATTGAAACTCAACAATCGCAAGATTGAAATTCTAGAATCACAAGATTGAAACTCAAAGATCACAAGATTGAAACTCAAAGATCGCATGATTGAAACTCAAAGACCGCAAGATTGAAACTCAACAATCGCAAGATTGATATTCAAAGATCACAAGATTGAAACTCAAAGATAGCAAGATTGAAACTCGAAGATCGCAAAATTGATACTCAAAGATCGCAAGATTAAAACTCAAAGAACGCAGAATTGAAACTCAAAAATGGCAAGATTGAAACTCAAAGATCACAAGTTTGAAACTCAAAGATCGCAAGATTGAAATTCAAAGATCGCAAGGTTGAAACTCAAAGATAGCAAGATTAAAAATCAAAGATCGCAAGATTGAAACTCAAAGATCGCATGAATGAAACTCAAAGATTACAAGTTTGAAACTCAAAGATCGCAAGATTGAAACTCAAAGATCGCAAGATTGAAACTCAAAGATGGCAAGATTAAAACTCAAAGATCACAAAATTGAAACTCATAGATCGCAAGATTAAAACTCAAAGATCGCAAGATTGAAACTCAACAATCGCAAGATTGATATTCAAAGATCACAAGATTGAAACTCAAAGATAGCAAGATTGAAACTCGAAGATCGCAAAATTGATACTCAAAGATCGCAAGATTAAAACTCAAAGATCGCAGAATTGAAACTCAAAAATGGCAAGATTGAAACTCAAAGATCACAAGTTTGAAACTCAAAGATCGCAAGATTGAAATTCAAAGATCGCAAGGTTGAAACTCAAAGATAGCAAGATTAAAAATCAAAGATCGCAAGATTGAAACTCAAAGATCGCATGAATGAAACTCAAAGATTACAAGTTTGAAACTCAAAGATCGCAAGATTGAAACTCAAAGATCGCAAGATTGAAACTCAAAGATGGCAAGATTGAAACTCAAAGATCGCAAAATTGAAACTCATAGATCGCAAGATTAAAACTCAAAGATCGCAAGATTGAACCTCAAAGATGGCAAGATTGAAACTCAAAGATCGCAAGATCTAAACTCAAAGATCGCAAGATTGAAACTCAAAGATCGCAAGATTTAAACTCAAAGACCGCAAGAATTAAACTCAAAGATCGCAAGATTGAAACTCAAAGATTGCAAGATTGAAACTCAAAGATCGCAAGATTGAAATTCATAGATCGCAAGATTGAAACTCAAAGATCGCAAGATTGAAACTCAAAGATGGCAAGATTGAAACTCGAAAATCACAAGACTGAAACTCAAAGATCGCAAGATTGATACAGAAAGTTTGCATGATTGAAATTAAAATATCTCAAGATTAAAACTCAAAGATCGAAAGATTAAAACTCAAAGATCGCAAGATTGAAACTCATAGATCGCAAAAATTAAACTGAAAGATCGCAAGATTGAAACTCAAAGATTGGAGATTTAAACTCAAAGATCGCAAGATTGAAACTCAAAGATTGCAAGATTGAAACTCAAAGATCGCAAGATGGAAACTCAAAGATCGCAAGATTGAAACTCAAAGATCGCAAGATTGAAACTCAAAGATCGCAAGAATTAAACTCAAAGATCGCAAGATTGAAACTCAAAGATTGCAAGATTGAAACTCAAAGATCGCAAGATTGAAATTCATAGATCGCAAGATTGAAACTCAAAGATCGCAAGATTGAAACTCAAAGATCGCAAGATTGAAACTCAAAGATGGCAAGATTGAAACTAAAAAATCGCAAGCCTGAAACTCAAAGATTGCAAGATTGATACTCAAAGATCGCAATTTTGAAACTCAAAGATGGCAAAATTGAAACTTAAAGATCGCAAGATTGAAACTCAAAGATCGCAAGACTGAAACTCAAAGATCGCAAGATTGATACACAAAGATCGCATGATTGAAACTCAAATATCTCAAGATTGAAACTCAAAGATGGCAAGATTGAAACTCAAAGATCGCAAAATTGAAACTCATAGATCGCAAGATTAAAACTTAAAGATCGCAAGATTGAAACTCAAAGATGGCAAGATTGAAACTCAAAGATCGCAAGATTGAGAATTAAAGATCGCAAGATTGAAACTCAAAGATCGCAAGATTGAAACTCAAAGATCGCAAGAATTAAACTCAAAGATCGCAAGATTGAAACTCAAAGATTGCAAGATTGAAACTCAAAGATTGCAAGATTCAAATTCAAAGATCGCAAGATTGAAACTCCAAGATCGCAAAATTGAAACTCAAAGATGGCAAGATTAAAACTCGAAAATCACAAGACTAAAACTCAAAGATCGCAAGATTGATACACAAAGTTCGCATGATTGAAATTAAAATATCTCAAGATTAAAACTCATAGATCGCAAGATTGAAATTCAAAGATCGCAAGATTGAAACTCAAAGATGGCAAGATTGAAAATCAAAGATCACAAGTTTGAAACTCAAAGATCGCAACATTGAAATTCAAAGATCGCAAGGTTGAAACTCAAAGATAGCAAGATTGAAAGTCAAAGATCGCAAGATTGAAACTCAAAAATGGCAAGATTGAAACTCAAAGATTGCAAGATTGAAACTCAAAGATGGCAAGACTGAAACTCAAAGATCGCAATTTTGAAACTCAAAGATGGCAAAATTGAAACTCAAAGATTGCATGATTGAAACTCAAAGATCGCAAGATTAAAACTCAAAGATCGCAAGATTGAAATTCAAAGATCACAGGATTAAACTCAAAGATAGCAAGATTAAAACTCAAAGATTGCAAGATTGAAACTCAAAGATCGCAAGATTAAAACTCAAAGATCGCAAGATTGAAACTCAAACAGGGCAAGATTGAAACTTAAAGATCGCAAGATTGAAACTCAAAGATCGCAAGATCGAAACTCAAAGATCGCAAGTTTAAAACTCAAAGATCGCAAGAATTAAACTCAAAGATCGCAAGATTGAAATTCAAAGATCGCAAGATTGAAACTCAAAGATCGCAAGATTAAAACTCAAAGATGGCAAGATTGAAACTAAAAAATCGCAAGCCTGAAACTCAAATATCTCAAGATTGAAACTCAAAGATGGCAAGATTGAAACTCAAAGATCGCAAAATTGAAACTCATAGATCGCAAGATTAAAACTCAAAGATCGCAAGATTGAAACTCAAAGATGGCAAGATTGAAACTCAAAGATCGCAAGATTGAGAATCAAAGATCGCAAGATTGAAACTCAAAGATCGCAAGATTGAAACTCAAAGATCGCAAGAATTAAACTCAAAGATCGCAAGATTGAAACTCAAAGATTGCAAGATTGAAACTCAAAGATTGCAAGATTGAAATTCAAAGATCGCAAGATTGAAACTCCAAGATCGCAAAATTGAAACTCAAAGATGGCAAGATTGAAACTCGAAAATCACAAGACTAAAACTCAAAGATCGCAAGATTGATACACAAAGTTCGCATGATTGAAATTAAAATGTCTCAAGATTAAAACTCAAAGATCGCAAGATTGAAACTCAAAGATTGCAAGATTGAAACTCAAAGATCGCAAGATTGAAACTCAAAGATAGCAAGATTGAAACTCAAAGATCGCATGATTGAAACTCAAAGATCGCAAGATTGAAACTCAACAATTGCAAGATTGAAATTCAAAGATCACAAGATTTAAACTCGAAGATAGCAAGATTGAAACTCAAAGATCGCAAGATATATACTCAAAGATTGCAAGATTAAAACTCAAAGATCGCAAGATTGAAACTCAAAGATGGCAAGATTGAAAATCAAAGATCACAAGTTTGAAACTCAAAGATCGCAACATTGAAATTCAAAGATCGCAAGGTTGAAACTCAAAGATAGCAAGATTGAAACTCAAAGATTACAAGTTTGAATCTCAAAGATCGCAAGATTAAAACTCAAAAATGGCAAGACTGAAACTCAAAGATTGCAAGATTGAAACTCAAAGATGGCAAGACTGAAACTCAAAGATCGCAATTTTGAAACTCAAAGATGGCAAAATTGAAACTCAAAGATTGCATGATTGAAACTCAAAGATCGCAAGATTAAAACTCAAAGATCGCAAGATTGAAATTCAAAGATCACAGGATTAAACTCAAAGATAGCAAGATTAAAACTCAAAGATTGCAAGATTTAAACTCAAAGATCGCAAGATTAAAACTCAAAGATCGCAAGATTGAAACTCAAAGATGGCAAGATTGAAACTTAAAGATCGCAAGATTGAAACTCAAAGATCGCAAGATCGAAACTCAAAGATCGCAAGTTTGAAACTCAAAGATCGCAAGAATTAAACTCAAAGATCGCAAGATTGAAACTCAAAGATTGCAAGATTTAAACTCAAAAATCGCAAGATTGAAATTCAAAGATCGCAAGATTGAAACTCAAAGATCGCAAGATTAAAACTCAAAGATGGCAAGATTGAAACTAAAAAATCGCAAGCCTGAAACTCAAATATCTCAAGATTGAAACTCAAAGATGGCAAGATTGAAACTCAAAGATCGCAAAATTGAAACTCATAGATCTCAAGATTAAAACTCAAAGATCGCAAGATTAAAACTCAAAGATGGCAAGATTGAAACTCAAAGATCGCAAGATTGAGAATCAAAGATCGCAAGATTGAAACTCAAAGATCGCAAGATTGAAACTCAAAGATCGCAAGAATTAAACTCAAAGATCGCAAGATTGAAACTCAAAGATTGCAAGATTGAAACTCAAAGATTGCAAGATTGAAATTCAAAGATCGCATGATTGAAACTCCAAGATCGCAAAATTGAAACTCAAAGATGGCAAGATTGAAACTCGAAAATCACAAGACTAAAACTCAAAGATCGCAAGATTGATACACAAAGTTTGCAAGATTGAAACTCAAAGATCGCAAGATTGAAACTCAAAGATCGCAAGAATTAAACTCAAAGATCGCAAGATTGAAACTCAAAGATCGCAAGATTGAAACTCAAAGATCGCAAGATTGAAACTCAAAGATAGCAAGATTGAAACTCAAAGATCGCATGATTGAATCTCAAAGATCGCAAGATTGAAACTCAACAATTGCAAGATTGAAATTCAAAGATCACAAGATTGAAACTCAAAGATAGCAAGATTGAAACTCAAAGATCGCAAGATATATACTCAAAGATTGCAAGATTAAAACTCAAAGATCGCAAGATTGAAACTCAAAGATGGCAAGATTGAAAATCAAAGATCGCAAAATTGAAACTCAAAGATCGCATGAATGAAACTCAAAGATTACAAGTTTGAATCTCAAAGATTGCAAGATTAAAACTCAAAAATGGCAAGATTGAAACTCAAAGATTGCAAGATTGAAACTCAAAGATGGCAAGACTGAAACTCAAAGATCGCAATTTTGAAACTCAAAGATGGCAAAATTAAAACTCAAAGATTGCATGATTGAAACTCAAAGATCGCAAGATTAAAACTCAAAGATCGCAAACTTGAAATTCAAAGATCACAGGATTAAACTCAAAGATAGCAAGATTAAAACTCAAAGATTGCAAGATTGAAACTCAAAGATCGCAAGATTAAAACTCAAAGATCGCAAGATTGAAACTCAAAGATTGCAAGATTGAAACTCAAAGATTGCAAGATTGAAATTCAAAGATCGCATGATTGAAACTCCAAGATCGCAAAATTGAAACTCAAAGATGGTAAGATTGAAACTCGAAAATCACAAGACTAAAACTCAAAGATCGCAAGATTGATACACAAAGTTCGCATCATTGAAATTAAAATATCTCAAGATTAAAACTCAAAGATCGCAAGATTGAAACTCAAAGATCGCAAGATTGAAACTCAAAGATCGCAAGATTGAAACTCAAAGATAGCAAGATTGAAACTCTAAGATCGCATGATTGAAACTCAAAGATCGCAAGATTGAAACTAAACAATTGCAAGATTGAAATTCAAAGATCACAAGATTGAAACTCAAAGATAGCAAGATTGAAACTCAAAGATCGCAAGATATATACTCAAAGATTGCAAGATTAAAACTCAAAGATCGCAAGATTGAAACCCAAAGATGGCAAGATTGAAAATCAAAGATCACAAGTTTGAAACTCAAAGATCGCAACATTGAAATTCAAAGATCGCAAGGTTGAAACTCAAAGCTAGCAAGATTGAAACTCAAAGATCGCAAGATTGAAACTCAAAGATCGCATGAATGAAACTCAAAGATTACAAGTTTGAATCTCAAAGATCGCAAGATTAAAACTCAAAAATGGCAAGATTGAAACTCAAAGATTGCAAGATTGAAACTCAAAGATGGCAAGACTAAAACTCAAAGATTGCAAGATATATACTCAAAGATTGCAAGATTAAACCTCAAAGATCGCAAGATTGAAACTCAAAGATGGCAAGATTGAAACTCAAAGATCGCAAGATATATACTCAAAGATTGCAAGATTAAAACTCAAAGATCGCAAAATTGAAACTCAAAGATGGCAAGATTGAAAATCAAAGATCGCAAGATTGAAACTCAAAGATCGCATGAATGAAACTCAAAGATTACAAGTTTGAATCTCAAAGATTGCAAGATTAAAACACAAAAATGGCAAGATTGAAACTCAAAAATTGCAAGATTGAAACTCAAAGATGGCAAGACTGAAACTCAAAGATCGCAATTTTGAAACTCAAAGATGCAAAATTTAAACTCAAAGATTGCATGATTGAAACTCAAAGATCGCAAGATTAAAACTCAAAGATTGCAAGATTAAAACTCAAAGATCGCAAGATTGAAACTCAAAGATGGCAAGATTGAAAATCAAAGATCACAAGTTTGAAACTCAAAGATCGCAACATTGAAATTCAAAGATCGCAAGGTTGAAACTCAAAGATAGCAAGATTGAAACTCAAAGATTACAAGTTTGAATCTCAAAGATCGCAAGATTAAAACTCAAAAATGGCAAGACTGAAACTCAAAGATTGCAAGATTGAAACTCAAAGATGGCAAGACTGAAACTCAAAGATCGCAATTTTGAAACTCAAAGATGGCAAAATTGAAACTCAAAGATTGCATGATTGAAACTCAAAAAGATCGCAAGATTAAAACTCAAAGATCGCAAGATTGAAATTCAAAGATCACAGGATTAAACTCAAAGATAGCAAGATTAAAACTCAAAGATTGCAAGATTTAAACTCAAAGATCGCAAGATTAAAACTCAAAGATCGCAAGATTGAAACTCAAAGATGGCAAGATTGAAACTTAAAGATCGCAAGATTGAAACTCAAAGATCGCAAGATCGAAACTCAAAGATCGCAAGTTTGAAACTCAAAGATCGCAAGAATTAATCTCAAAGATCGCAAGATTGAAACTCAAAGATTGCAAGATTTAAACTCAAAAATCGCAAGATTGAAATTCAAAGATCGCAAGATTGAAACTCAAAGATCGCAAGATTAAAACTCAAAGATGGCAAGATTGAAACTAAAAAATCGCAAGCCTGAAACTCAAATATCTCAAGATTGAAACTCAAAGATGGCAAGATTGAACCTCAAAGATCGCAAAATTGAAACTCATAGATCTCAAGATTAAAACTCAAAGATCGCAAGATTAAAACTCAAAGATGGCAAGATTGAAACTCAAAGATCGCAAGATTGAGAATCAAAGATCGCAAGATTGAAACTCAAAGATCGCAAGATTGAAACTCAAAGATCGCAAGAATTAAACTCAAAGATCGCAAGATTGAAACTCAAAGATTGCAAGATTGAAACTCAAAGATTGCAAGATTGAAATTCAAAGATCGCATGATTGAAACTCCAAGATCGCAAAATTGAAACTCAAAGATGGCAAGATTGAAACTCGAAAATCACAAGACTAAAACTCAAAGATCGCAAGATTGATACACAAAGTTTGCAAGAATGAAACTCAAAGATCGCAAGATTGAAACTCAAAGATCGCAAGAATTAAACTCAAAGATCGCAAGATTGAAACTCAAAGATCGCAAGATTGAAACTCAAAGATCGCAAGATTGAAACTCAAAGATAGCAAGATTGAAACTCAAAGATCGCATGATTGAATCTCAAAGATCGCAAGATTGAAACTCAACAATTGCAAGATTGAAATTCAAAGATCACAAGATTGAAACTCAAAGATAGCAAGATTGAAACTCAAAGATCGCAAGATATATACTCAAAGATTGCAAGATTAAAACTCAAAGATCGCAAGATTGAAACTCAAAGATGGCAAGATTGAAAATCAAAGATCGCAAAATTGAAACTCAAAGATCGCATGAATGAAACTCAAAGATTACAAGTTTGAATCTCAAAGATTGCAAGATTAAAACTCAAAAATGGCAAGATTGAAACTCAAAGATTGCAAGATTGAAACTCAAAAATGGCAAGACTGAAACTCAAAGATCGCAATTTTGAAACTCAAAGATGGCAAAATTAAAACTCAAAGATTGCATGATTGAAACACAAAGATCGCAAGATTAAAACTCAAAGATCGCAAACTTGAAATTCAAAGATCACAGGATTAAACTCAAAGATAGCAAGATTAAAACTCAAAGATTGCAAGATTGAAACTCAAAGATCGCAAGATTAAAACTCAAAGATCGCAAGATTGAAACTCAAAGATTGCAAGATTGAAACTCAAAGATTGCAAGATTGAAATTCAAAGATCGCATGATTGAAACTCCAAGATCGCAAAATTGAAACTCAAAGATGGCAAGATTGAAACTCGAAAATCACAAGACTAAAACTCAAAGATCGCAAGATTGATACACAAAGTTCGCATCATTGAAATTAAAATATCTCAAGATTAAAACTCAAAGATCGCAAGATTGAAACTCAAAGATCGCAAGATTGAAACTCAAAGATCGCAAGATTGAAACTCAAAGATAGCAAGATTGAAACTCTAAGATCGCATGATTGAAACTCAAAGATCGCAAGATTGAAACTAAACAATTGCAAGATTGAAATTCAAAGATCACAAGATTGAAACTCAAAGATAGCAAGATTGAAACTCAAAGATCGCAAGATATATACTCAAAGATTGCAAGATTAAAACTCAAAGATCGCAAGATTGAAACCCAAAGATGGCAAGATTGAAAATCAAAGATCACAAGTTTGAAACTCAAAGATCGCAACATTGAAATTCAAAGATCGCAAGGTTGAAACTCAAAGCTAGCAAGATTGAAACTCAAAGATCGCAAGATTGAAACTCAAAGATCGCATGAATGAAACTCAAAGATTACAAGTTTGAATCTCAAAGATCGCAAGATTAAAACTCAAAAATGGCAAGATTGAAACTCAAAGATTGCAAGATTGAAACTCAAAGATGGCAAGACTAAAACTCAAAGATCGCAAGATATATACTCAAAGATTGCAAGATTAAACCTCAAAGATCGCAAGATTGAAACTCAAAGATGGCAAGATTGAAACTCAAAGATCGCAAGATATATACTCAAAGATTGCAAGATTAAAACTCAAAGATCGCAAGATTGAAACTCAAAGATGGCAAGATTGAAAATCAAAGATCGCAAGATTGAAACTCAAAGATCGCATGAATGAAACTCAAAGATTACAAGTTTGAATCTCAAAGATTGCAAGATTAAAACACAAAAATGGCAAGATTGAAACTCAAAGATTGCAAGATTGAAACTCAAAGATCGCAAAATTGAAATTCAAAGATCACAGGATTAAACTCAAAGATAGCAAGATTAAAACTCAAAGATTGCAAGATTGAAACTCAAAGATCGCAAGATTAAAACTCAAAGATCGCAAGATTGAAACTCAAAGATTGCAAGATTGAAACTCAAAGATTGCAAGATTGAAATTCAAAGATCGCATGATTGAAACTCCAAGATCGTAAAATTGAAACTCAAAGATGGCAAGATTGAAACTAGAAAATCACAAGACTAAAACTCAAAGATCGCAAGATTGATACACAAAGTTCGCATCATTGAAATTAAAATATCTCAAGATTAAAACTCAAAGATCGCAAGATTGAAACTCAAAGATCGCAAGATTGAAACTCAAAGATCGCAATTTTGAAACTCAAAGATGCAAAATTAAAACTCAAAGATTGCATGATTGAAACTCAAAGATCGCAAGATTAAAACTCAAAGATCGCAAAATTGAAATTCAAAGATCACAGGATTAAACTCAAAGATAGCAAGATTAAAACTCAAAGATTGCAAGATTGAAACTCAAAATCGCAAGAATAAAACTCAAAGATCGCAAGATTGAAACTCAAAGATTGCAAGATTGAAACTCAAAGATTGCAAGATTGAAATTCAAAGATCGCATGATTGAAACTCCAAGATCGTAAAATTGAAACTCAAAGATGGCAAGATTGAAACTAGAAAATCACAAGACTAAAACTCAAAGATCGCAAGATTGATACACAAAGTTCGCATCATTGAAATTAAAATATCTCAAGATTAAAACTCAAAGATCGCAAGATTGAAACTCAAAGATCGCAAGATTGAAACTCAAAGATCGCAAGATTGAAACTCAAAGATAGCAAGATTGAAACTCAAAGATCGCATGATTGAAACTCAAAGATCGCAAGATTAAAACTCAACAATTGCAAGATTGAAATTCAAAGATCACAAGATTGAAACTCAAAGATAGCAAGATTGAAACTCAAAGATCGCAAGATATATACTCAAAGATTGCAAGATTAAAACTCAAAGATCGCAAGATTGAAACTCAAAGATGGCAAGATTGAAAATCAAAGATCACAAGTTTGAAACTCAAAGATCGCAACATTGATATTCAAAGATCGCAAGGTTGAAACTCAAAGATAGCAAGATTGAAACTCAAAGATCGCAAGATTGAAACTCAAAGATCGCATGAATGAAACTCAAAGATTACAAGTTTGAATCTCAAAGATCGCAAGATTAAAACTCAAAGATCGCAAGATTGAAACTCAAAGATTGCAAGATTGAAACTCAAAGATGGCAAGACTGAAACTCAAAGATTGCAAGATTGAAACTCAAAGATTGCAAGATTGAAACTCAAAGATCGCATGATTGAAACTCAAAGATCGCAAGATTGAAACTCAAAGATTGCAAGATTGAAACTCGAAAGATCACAAGATTAAACTCAAAGATAGCAAGATTGAAACTCAAAGATCGCAAGATATATACTCAAAGATTGCAAGATTGAAACTCAAAGATCGCAAGATTGAAACTCAAAGATCGCAAGATTGAAACTCAAAGATCGCAAGATTGAAACTCAAAGATCGCATGATTGAAACTCAAAGATTAGCAAGTTTGAATCTCAAAGATTGCAAGATTAAAACTCAAAAATGGCAAGATTGAAACTCAAAGATTGCAAGATTGAAACTCAAAAATGGCAAGACTGAAACTCAAAGATCGCAAGTTTGAAACTCAAAGATAGCAAGATTGAAACTCAAAGATTGCATGATTGAAACTCAAAGATCGCAAGATTAAAACTCAAAGATCGCAAACTTGAAATTCAAAGATCACAGGATTAAACTCAAAGATAGCAAGATTAAAACTCAAAGATTGCAAGATTGAAACTCAAAGATCGCAAGATTAAAACTCAAAGATCGCAAGATTGAAACTCAAAGATTGCAAGATTGAAACTCAAAGATTGCAAGATTGAAATTCAAAGATCGCATGATTGAAACTCCAAGATCGCAAAATTGAAACTCAAAGATGGCAAGATTGAAACTCGAAAATCACAAGACTAAAACTCAAAGATCGCAAGATTGATACACAAAGTTCGCATCATTGAAATTAAAATATCTCAAGATTAAAACTCAAAGATCGCAAGATTGAAACTCAAAGATCGCAAGATTGAAACTCAAAGATCGCAAGATTGAAACTCAAAGATAGCAAGATTGAAACTCTAAGATCGCATGATTGAAACTCAAAGATCGCAAGATTGAAACTAAACAATTGCAAGATTGAAATTCAAAGATCACAAGATTGAAACTCAAAGATAGCAAGATTGAAACTCAAAGATCGCAAGATATATACTCAAAGATTGCAAGATTAAAACTCAAAGATCGCAAGATTGAAACTCAACGATGGCAAGATTGAAAATCAAAGATCACAATTTTGAAACTCAAAGATCGCAACATTGAAATTCAAAGATCGCAAGGTTGAAACTCAAAGCTAGCAAGATTGAAACTCAAAGATCGCAAGATTGAAACTCAAAGATCGCATGAATGAAACTCAAAGATTACAAGTTTGAATCTCAAAGATCGCAAGATTAAAACTCAAAAATGGCAAGATTGAAACTCAAAGATTGCAAGATTGAAACTCAAAGATGGCAAGACTAAAACTCAAAGATCGCAAGATATATACTCAAAGATTGCAAGATTAAACCTCAAAGATCGCAAGATTGAAACTCAAAGATGGCAAGATTGAAACTCAAAGATCGCAAGATATATACTCAAAGATTGCAAGATTGAAACTCAAAGATCGCAAGATTGAAACTCAAAGATCGCAAGATTGAAACTCAAAGATCGCAAGATTGAAACTCAAAGATCGCAAGATTGAAACTCAAAGATTGCAAGATTGAAACTCAAAGATCGCAAGATTGAAACTCAAAGATCGCAAGATTGAAACTCAAAGATCGCAAGATTGAAACTCAAAGATCGCAAGATTGAAACTCAAAGATCGCAAGATTGAAACTCAAAGATCGCAAGATTGAAACTCAAAGATCGCAAGATTGAAACTCAAAGATCGCAAGATTGAAACTCAAAGATCGCAAGATTGAAACTCAAAGATCGCAAGATTGAAACTCAAAGATCGCAAGATTGAAACTCAAAGATCGCAAGATTGAAACTCAAAGATCGCAAGATTGAAACTCAAAGATCGCAAGATTGAAACTCAAAGATCGCAAGATTGAAACTCAAAGATCGCAAGATTGAAACTCAAAGATCGCAAGATTGAAACTCAAAGATCGCAAGATTGAAACTCAAAGATCGCAAGATTGAAACTCAAAGATCGCAAGATTGAAACTCAAAGATCGCAAGATTGAAACTCAAAGATCGCAAGATTGAAACTCAAAGATCGCAAGATTGAAACTCAAAGATCGCAAGATTGAAACTCAAAGATCGCAAGATTGAAACTCAAAGATCGCAAGATTGAAACTCAAAGATCGCAAGATTGAAACTCAAAGATCGCAAGATTGAAACTCAAAGATCGCAAGATTGAAACTCAAAGATCGCAAGATTGAAACTCAAAGATCGCAAGATTGAAACTCAAAGATCGCAAGATTGAAACTCAAAGATCGCAAGATTGAAACTCAAAGATCGCAAGATTGAAACTCAAAGATCGCAAGATTGAAACTCAAAGATCGCAAGATTGAAACTCAAAGATCGCAAGATTGAAACTCAAAGATCGCAAGATTGAAACTCAAAGATCGCAAGATTGAAACTCAAAGATCGCAAGATTGAAACTCAAAGATCGCAAGATTGAAACTCAAAGATCGCAAGATTGAAACTCAAAGATCGCAAGATTGAAACTCAAAGATCGCAAGATTGAAACTCAAAGATTGCAAGATTGAAACTCAAAGATCGCAAGATTGAAACTCAAAGATCGCAAGATTGAAACTCAAAGATCGCAAGATTGAAACTCAAAGATCGCAAGATTGAAACTCAAAGATCGCAAGATTGAAACTCAAAGATCGCAAGATTGAAACTCAAAGATCGCAAGATTGAAACTCAAAGATCGCAAGATTGAAACTCAAAGATCGCAAGATTGAAACTCAAAGATCGCAAGATTGAAACTCAAAGATCGCAAGATTGAAACTCAAAGATCGCAAGATTGAAACTCAAAGATCGCAAGATTGAAACTCAAAGATCGCAAGATTGAAACTCAAAGATCGCAAGATTGAAACTCAAAGATCGCAAGATTGAAACTCAAAGATCGCAAGATTGAAACTCAAAGATCGCAAGATTGAAACTCAAAGATCGCAAGATTGAAACTCAAAGATCGCAAGATTGAAACTCAAAGATCGCAAGATTGAAACTCAAAGATCGCAAGATTGAAACTCAAAGATCGCAAGATTGAAACTCAAAGATCGCAAGATTGAAACTCAAAGATCGCAAGATTGAAACTCAAAGATCGCAAGATTGAAACTCAAAGATCGCAAGATTGAAACTCAAAGATCGCAAGATTGAAACTCAAAGATCGCAAGATTGAAACTCAAAGATCGCAAGATTGAAACTCAAAGATCGCAAGATTGAAACTCAAAGATCGCAAGATTGAAACTCAAAGATCGCAAGATTGAAACTCAAAGATCGCAAGATTGAAACTCAAAGATCGCAAGATTGAAACTCAAAGATCGCAAGATTGAAACTCAAAGATCGCAAGATTGAAACTCAAAGATCGCAAGATTGAAACTCAAAGATCGCAAGATTGAAACTCAAAGATCGCAAGATTGAAACTCAAAGATCGCAAGATTGAAACTCAAAGATCGCAAGATTGAAACTCAAAGATCGCAAGATTGAAACTCAAAGATCGCAAGATTGAAACTCAAAGATCGCAAGATTGAAACTCAAAGATCGCAAGATTGAAACTCAAAGATCGCAAGATTGAAACTCAAAGATCGCAAGATTGAAACTCAAAGATCGCAAGATTGAAACTCAAAGATCGCAAGATTGAAACTCAAAGATCGCAAGATTGAAACTCAAAGATCGCAAGATTGAAACTCAAAGATCGCAAGATTGAAACTCAAAGATCGCAAGATTGAAACTCAAAGATCGCAAGATTGAAACTCAAAGATCGCAAGATTGAAACTCAAAGATCGCAAGATTGAAACTCAAAGATCGCAAGATTGAAACTCAAAGATTGCAAGATTGAAACTCAAAGATCGCAAGATTGAAACTCAAAGATCGCAAGATTGAAACTCAAAGATCGCAAGATTGAAACTCAAAGATCGCAAGATTGAAACTCAAAGATCGCAAGATTGAAACTCAAAGATCGCAAGATTGAAACTCAAAGATCGCAAGATTGAAACTCAAAGATCGCAAGATTGAAACTCAAAGATCGCAAGATTGAAACTCAAAGATCGCAAGAATTAAACTCAAAGATCGCAAGATTGAAACTCAAAGATTGCAAGATTGAAACTCAAAGATTGCAAGATTGAAATTCAAAGATCGCAAGATTGAAACTCAAAGATCGCAAGATTGAAACTCAAAGATGGCAAGATTGAAACTCGAAAATCGCAAGATTAAACTCAAAGATCGCAAGATTGATACTCAAAGATCGCAAGATTGAATAAATATCCAACAAAGATCGCAAGATTGAAACTCAAAGATCGCAAGATTGAAACTCAAAGATCGCAAGATTGAAACTCAAAGATCGCAAGATTGAAACTCAAAGATCGCAAGATTGAAACTCAAAGATCGCAAGATTGAAACTCAAAGATCGCAAGATTGAAACTCAAAGATCGCAAGATTGAAACTCAAAGATCGCAAGATTGAAACTCAAAGATCGCAAGATTGAAACTCAAAGATCGCAAGATTGAAACTCAAAGATCGCAAGATTGAAACTCAAAGATCGCAAGATTGAAACTCAAAGATCGCAAGATTGAAACTCAAAGATCGCAAGATTGAAACTCAAAGATCGCAAGATTGAAACTCAAAGATCGCAAGATTGAAACTCAAAGATCGCAAGATTGAAACTCAAAGATCGCAAGATTGAAACTCAAAGATCGCAAGATTGAAACTCAAAGATCGCAAGATTGAAACTCAAAGATCGCAAGATTGAAACTCAAAGATCGCAAGATTGAAACTCAAAGATCGCAAGATTGAAACTCAAAGATCGCAAGATTGAAACTCAAAGATCGCAAGATTGAAACTCAAAGATCGCAAGATTGAAACTCAAAGATCGCAAGATTGAAACTCAAAGATCGCAAGATTGAAACTCAAAGATCGCAAGATTGAAACTCAAAGATCGCAAGATTGAAACTCAAAGATCGCAAGATTGAAACTCAAAGATCGCAAAATTGAAACTCAAAGATGGCAAGATTGAAACTCGAAAATCACAAGACTAAAACTCAAAGATCGCAAGATTGATACACAAAGTTCGCATGATTGAAACTCAAATATCTCAAGATTAAAACTCAAAGATCGCAAGATTGAAACTCAAAGATCGCAAGATTGAAACTCAAAGATCGCAAGATTGAAACTCAAAGATCGCAAGATTGAAACTCAAAGATCGCAAGATTGAAACTCAAAGATCGCAAGATTGAAACTCAAAGATCGCAAGATTGAAACTCAAAGATCGCAAGATTGAAACTCAAAGATCGCAAGATTGAAACTCAAAGATCGCAAGATTGAAACTCAAAGATCGCAAGATTGAAACTCAAAGATCGCAAGATTGAAACTCAAAGATCGCAAGATTGAAACTCAAAGATCGCAAGATTGAAACTCAAAGATCGCAAGATTGAAACTCAAAGATCGCAAGTTTGAAACTCAAGCTTGCAAGTTGAACTCAAAGATCGCAAGATTTGAAACTCAAAGATCGCGCTGAATCGAAACTCAAAGATTACAAGTATGAATCTCCAAAGATCGCCAAGAATTAAAACTCAAAAATGGCAAGATTTGAAACTCAAAGATTGCAAGATTGAAACTCAAAGATGGCAAGACTAAACTCAAAGATCGCAAGATATATACTCAAAGATTGCAAGGATTAAACTCAAAGATCGCATAGATTGGAAACTCAAAGATGGCAAGATTGAAACTCAAAGATCGCAAGATATCTACTCAAAGATTGAAGATTTAAAACTCAAAAGATCGCAAGATTGGAAACTCAAAGAGGGGCAAGATTGAAAATCAAAGATGCAAGATTGAAACTCAAAGATCGCATTGAATGAAACTCAAGATCAGTTGAACTCAAATGCAAGATTAACTCAAATGCAAGATGAACTCAAGTTGCAAATTGAACTCAAAATGCAAGATGAAATCAAAATCCAATAACTCAAAGATGCAATTGAAACTCAAGTGCAGATAAATCAAAATCAGATTAAAACTCAAATCGAAATTGAAATCAAATCAAGATAATCAAAGATCAGTTAATCAAGATGCAATTAAATCAAGATCGCAAGTAACTCAAGATCAGATTGAACTCAAGATGCAGATTGAAACTAAAACAAATGAATCAAATCAGATTAACAAATGGCAGATGAACTCAAAATGCAGATAACTCAAGATGCAAGATAATCAAGATGCAAATTAAATCAAAGATGGCAATGAAATAAAGATGCAGATTGAAACCAAAGATCGCAGATTAACCAAGCCAAGATGAAATCAAGAACGCAGAATTAACTAAGTGGTTAATCAAGATGGATTAAACTCAAGATGCGAATCAAAGAGCAATTGAACTAAATCCAAGAGAAAAATTAAACTCAAAATGCAGTTAATAAAATCCAGATAACTCAAGATGCAAGATAACAAGTGCGATTAAATAAATCAGATTAATCAAGATCGCAAGATGAAACCAAAGATGCAAATTAACTCAAAGAGCAGATTGAATAAAAGCAAATAGAACTCAAATCGCATTTGAAATCAAGATCGCAAATTGAACTCAAATGCAAGATTAATCAAATCAAATAAAGATCGCGAGAACCAAAGTGCAGATTAAAATTGCAGATTAAACTAAGATCGCAAGATTGACTCAAGATGCAGTTAACTCAAGATCAATTAAACTCAAAGTGCAGATTGAAATCAGATGCAAGATTGAAACTCAAAGATGGCAAGATTAAAATCAAAGATGCAGATTGAACTCAAAGATGCAGATGAAATCAAAGATCAATTGAATCAAGATGCAAGATTAAAACTCAAATGCAGATGAAACTCAAAGATGCAAGATTGAAACTCAAAGATGCAAGATAAACTCAAAGATCCAAATAAACTCAAGATGAAATTAAATCAAGTTGCAGATTGAAACTCAAAATCGCAAGATTAAAATCAAGATGCAAGATTGAAATCAAAGATCCAAGATTAAACTCAAGATCAAGATTAATCAAAGATTGCAAGATTGAAACTCAAAATGCAGATTAAATCAAATGAGATTAAACTCAAAATGCAAGATGAAACTCAAAGATGCAATTGAAATTAAAATGCAATTAAACTCAAAGATGCAGATGAAACTCAAAATCGCAAGTTAACTCAAAATCAAGAATAAACTCAAAATGCAAGATTAAATCAAAGATGCAAGATTGAAACTCAAAGATGCAGATTGAAACCAAAGATCGCAAGATAACTCAAAGTGCAGATTAAAATCAAAGATCAAGATTGAATAAATCCAATTGAACTCAAAGATCGCAAATTGAAATCAAAGATCCAAGTTGAAACTCAAGATGCAAGATTAAATCAAATGCAAGATAAACTCAAGATGCAGATTAACTCAAGATGAAGATTAAAACTCAAAGATGCAATTAAATAAAGATGCAAGATAAACTCAAAATCAAGATTGAAATCAAAGATGCAAGATTGAACTCAAAGATGCAAATTGAAATAATCAAGTAACTCAAGATCGCAATGAAAATCAAGATGCAAATTAAACTCAAAGATGCAGATTGAAATAAATCCAAGATTAAACTCAAAGATGCAAGATTGAAACAAATCGCAGATAAAAAAATCCAAGATTAAACTCAAAGATGCAAGATTAAACTCAAAGATGCAAGATTGAAATCAAGATCGCAAGATTAAATCAAGATGCAATGAAATCAAAGTGAAGATTGAAATCAAAATCCAAGAATCAAGATCGAAATGACCAAAGATGCAAGATAAACTCAAAGATCGCAGATTAAACTCAAAGATGGCAGATTGAAACTCAAAATGCAAGATTGAAACTCAAGATGCAAGATTGAAACAAAGATCAAGTTGAAACTCAAGATGCAAGATAAACTCAAAATGCAGATGAAATCAAGATCAAGATTGAAATCAAAGATGCAAGATTGAAA
Source organism: Stictocephala bisonia (assembly GCA_035578905.1). Taxonomy (NCBI): domain Eukaryota; kingdom Metazoa; phylum Arthropoda; class Insecta; order Hemiptera; family Membracidae; genus Stictocephala; species Stictocephala bisonia. Next base: position 22,289 of record JAQJVL010004278.1, on the reverse strand, counting down.
CTCAAAGATCGCAATTGAAATCAAAGATGCAAATAAACTTCAAATCGCAAGATAAACTCAAGATGCAGATGAAAATCAAAGATCAAATTTAAACTCAAAGATCGCAATTGAAACTCAAAGATGCAAGATTAAACTCAAAGTGCAAGATGAAACTCAAAGATGCAGATTAAATCAAAGATGCAAGATTGAAACTCAAAGATTGCAAGATTGAATCAAAGATGCAAGATGAAATCAAATCGCAATTGAAACTCAAGATGCAAGATTGAAACTCAAGTCAAGATGAAACTCAAAATCCAAATTAAACTCAAAGATGCAAATTGAAAAAAGTGCAGATTGAACTCAAAGATCGCAAGATTAAACTCAAAGATGAGATTAATCAAAGATCCAAGATTAAACTCAAGATGCAAGATTAAACTCAAAATGCAAGATGAAATCAAAGATCGCAAGATTGAAACTCAAAGATGCAAGATTGAAACTCAAAGATGCAAGATTAACTAAAGATGCAGATTAAACTCAAGATCGCAGATTGAAACTCAAAGATGCAAGATTGAATAAAGATCCAATAAATCAAGATCGCAGATTGAAATCAAAGATGCAAGTTAAACTAAAATGCAAGATTGAAATCAAAATCGCAAGATTGAAACTCAAAGATCCAAGATTAAACTCAAAGATCAGTTGAACTAAAATCCAGTAACTCAAAATCAAGATGAAACTCAAAGATGCAAGATTGAAATCAAAGATGCAAGATTGAAACTCAAAGATCGCAAGATTGAAACTCAAAGATCGCAAGATTAAATCAAAGATGCAAGATTGAAACTCAAAGATCGCAAGATTAAACTCAAAGATCGCAAGATTAAACTCAAAGATCGCAAGATGAAACTCAAAGATGCAAGATTGAAACTCAAAGATTGCAAGATTGAAATCAAAGATCGCAGATTGAAACTCAAGATGCAAATTGAAACTCAAAGATGCAAGATTGAAACTCAAAATCCAAGATAAACTCAAGATCGCAAGATTGAAACAAAGATCATTGAAATAAATCAGATAAACTCAAGATGCAAGATTAACTCAAAATCGCAAGATTAAACTCAAAGATCGCAAGATTGAACCAAGATGCAATGAATAAATCCAGATATCCTAGATGAATTAAACTCAAAGATCGCAGATTGAAACTCAAAATGCAAGATTGAAATCAAAGATCGCAAGATTAAACTCAAAGATCGCAAGATGAAACTCAAAGATCAAGATTGAAACTCAAAGATGCAAGATTAAACTCAAAGATGCAAGATTGAAACTCAAAGATGCAAGATTGAAACTCAAAGATGCAAGATTGAAACTCAAAGATCGCAAATTGAAACTCAAAGATGCAAGATTAAACTCAAAGATGCAGATTGAAACTCAAAGATCGCAAGATTAAACTCAAAGATCGCAAATGAAATCAAAGATCAAGATTGAAACTCAAAGATGCAAGATTAAACTCAAAGATGCAAGATTGAAACTCAAAGATCGCAAGATTAAACTCAAAGATGCAAGATTGAAACTCAAAGATTGCAAGATTGAAACTCAAAGATTGCAAGATTGAAATTCAAAGATCGCAAGATTGAAACTCAAGATCGCAAAATTGAAACTCAAAGATGCAAGATTGAAACTCGAAAATCACAAGACTAAACTCAAAGATGCAAGATTGAACACAAAGTTGCAGATTGAAATTAAAATCCAAGATTAAAACTCAAAGATCGCAAGATTAAAACTCAAAGATCGCAAAATTGAAATTCAAAGATCACAGAATTAAACTCAAAGATGCAAGATTGAAACTCAAAGATTGCAAGATTGAAACTCAAAGATCGCAAGATTAAAACTCAAAGATCGCAAATTGAAACTCAAAGATTGCAAGATTAAAACTCAAAGATTGCAAGATTGAAATTCTAAGATCGCAAGATTGAAAACTCAAGATCGCAAAATTGAAACTCAAAGATGGCAAGATTGAAACTCAAATACAAGACTAAAACTCAAAGATGGCAAGATTGATACACAAAGTTCGCATCATTGAAATTAAAATATCTCAAGATTAAAACTCAAAGATCGCAAGATTTAAACTCAAAGATCGCAAGATTGAAACTCAACAATTGCAAGATTGAAATTCAAAGATCACAAGATTGAAACTCAAAGATAGCAAGATTGAAACTCAAAGATCGCAAGATATATACTCAAAGATTGCAAGATTAATACTCAAAGATCGCAAGATTGAAACTCAAAGATGGCAAGATTGAAAATCAAAGATCACAATTTTGAAACTCAAAGATCTCAACATTGAAATTCAAAGATCGCAAGGTTGAAACTCAAAGCTAGCAAGATTGAAACTCAAAGATCGCAAGATTGAAACTCAAAGATCGCATGAATGAAACTCAAAGATTACAAGTTTGAATCTCAAAGATCGCAAGATTAAAACTCAAAAATGGCAAGATTGAAACTCAAAGATTGCAAGATTGAAACTCAAAGATGGCAAGACTGAAACTCAAAGATCGCAAGATATATACTCAAAGATTGCAAGATTAAAACTCAAGGATCGCAAGGTTGAAACTCAAAGATTGCAAGATTGAAAATCAAAGATCGCAAGATTGAAACTCAAAGATCGCAAGATTGAAACTCAAAGATTGCAAGATTGAAACTCAAAGATGGCAAGATTGAAACTTGAAAATCACAAGACTAAAACTCAAAGATCGCAAGATTGATACACAAAGTTCGCATCATTGAAATTAAAAGATCGCAAGATTGAAACTCAAAGATAGCAAGATTGAAACTCAAAGATCGCATGATTGAAACTCAAAGATCGCAAGATTGAAACTCAACAATTGCAAGATTGAAATTCAAAGATCACAAGATTGAAACTCAAAGATAGCAAGATTGAAACTCAAAGATCGCAAGATATATACTCAAAGATTGCAAGATTAAAACTCAAAGATCGCAAGATTGAAACTCAAAGATGGCAAGATTGAAAATCAAAGATCGCAAGATTGAAACTCAAAGATCGCATGAATGAAACTCAAAGATTACAAGTTTGAATCTCAAAGATTGCAAGATTAAAACTCAAAAATGGCAAGATTGAAATTCAAAGATTGCAAGATTGAAACTCAAAGATGGCAAGACTGAAACTCAAAGATCGCAATTTTGAAACTCAAAGATGCAAAATTAAAACTCAAAGATTGCATGATTGAAACTCAAAGATCGCAAGATTAAAACTCAAAGATCGCAAAATTGAAATTCAAAGATCACAGGATTAAACTCAAAGATAGCAAGATTAAAACTCAAAGATTGCAAGATTGAAACTCAAAGATCGCAAGATTAAAACTCAAAGATCGCAAGATTGAAACTCAAAGATTGCAAGATTGAAACTCAAAGATTGCAAGATTGAAATTCAAAGATCGCATGATTGAAACTCCAAGATCGCAAAATTGAAACTCAAAGATGCAACTCAAAGATGGCAAGATTGAAACTCGAAAATCACAAGACTAAAACTCAAAGATCGCAAGATTGATACACAAAGTTCGCATCATTGAAATTAAAATATCTCAAGATTAAAACTCAAAGATCGCAAGATTGAAACTCAAAGATCACAAGATTAAAACTCAAAGATCGCAAGATTGAAACTCAAAGATAGCAAGATTGAAACTCAAAGATCGCATGATTGAAACTCAAAGATCGCAAGATTGAAACTCAACAATTGCAAGATTGAAATTCAAAGATCACAAGATTGAAACTCAAAGATAGCAAGATTGAAACTCAAAGATCGCAAGATATATACTCAAAGATTGCAAGATTAAAACTCAAAGATCGCAAGATTGAAACTCAAAGATGGCAAGATTGAAAATCAAAGATCACAAGTTTGAAACTCAAAGATCGCAACATTGAAATTCAAAGATCGCAAGGTTGAAACTCAAAGATAGCAAGATTGAAACTCAAAGATCGCAAGATTGAAACTCAAAGATCGCATGAATGAAACTCAAAGATTACAAGTTTGAATCTCAAAGATCGCAAGATTAAAACTCAAAAATGGCAAGATTGAAACTCAAAGATTGCAAGATTGAAACTCAAAGATGGCAAGACTGAAACTCAAAGATCGCAATTTTGAAACTCAAAGATGGCAAGAATTAAAACTCAAAGATTGCATGATTAAAACTCAAGATCGCAAGATTGAAACTCAAAGATCGCAAGATTGAAATTCAAAGATCACAGGATTAAACTCAAAGATAGCAAGATTAAAACTCAAAGATTGCGAGATTAAAACTCAAAGATCGCAAGATTAAAACTCAAAGATCGCAAGATTGAAACTCAAAGATCGCAAGATTAAAACTCAAAGATGGCAAGATTGAAACTAAAAAATCGCAAGCCTGAAACTCAAAGATCGCAAGATTGATACACAAAGATCGCATAATTGAAACTCAAATATCTCAAGATTGAAACTCAAAGATCGTAAGATTGAAACTCAAAGATCGCAAGATTGAAACTCAAAGATCGCAGATTTTGAAACTCAAAGATGCAAGAATTGAAACTCAAAGATCGCAAGATTGAAACTCAAAGATCGCAAGACTGAAACTCAAAGATCGCAAGATTGATACACAAAGATCGCATGATTGAAACTCAAATATCGCAAGATTGAAACTCAAAGATCGCAAGATTGATACTCAAAGATCGCAAAATTGAAACTCAAAGATCGCAAGATTAAAACTCAAAGATAGCAAGATTGAAAACTCAAAGATTGCAAGATTGAAACTCAAAGATCGCAAGATTGAAACTCAAAGATCGCAAGATTGAAACTCAAAGATGGCAAGATTGAAACTTAAAGATCGCAAGATTGAAACTCAAAGATCGCAAGATCGAAACTCAAAGATCGCAAGATTAAAACTCAAAGATCGCAAGATTGAAACTCAAAGATCGCAAGATTGAAACTCAAAGATCGCAAGATTGAAACTCAAAGATCGACAAGATTGAAACTCAAAGATCGCAAGATTTGAAACTCAAAGATCGGCAAGATTGAAACTCAAAGATCGCAAGATTGAAACTCAAGATCGCAAGATTGAAACTCAAAGATCGCAAGATTGAAACTCAAAGATCGCAAGATTGAAACTCAAAGATCGCAAGATTGAAAACTCAAAGATAGCAAGATTGAAACTCAAAGATCGCAAAATTGAAACTCAAAGATCGCAAGATTGAAACTCAAGAGATCGCAAGATTAAAACTCAAAGATAGCAAGATTGAAACTCAAAGATCGCAAGATTTAAAACTCAAAGATCGCAAGATGAAACTCAAAGATCGCAAGATTGAAAACTTCAAAGATCGCAAGATTGAAACTCAAAGATCGCAAGGATGAAACTCAAAGAGTACGCAAGATTGAAACTCAAAGAATCGCAAGATTTGAGAACTCAAAGATCGCAAGATTGAAACTCAAAGATCGCAAGATTTAAACTCAAAGATGGCAAGATTGAAACTCAAAGATCGCAAGATTGAAACTCAAAGATGGCAAGATTAAAACTCAAAGATGCAAGATTGAAACTCAAAGATCGGCAAGATTGAACTCAAAGATCGCAAGTTGAAACTCAAAGATCGCAAGATTGAAACTCAAAGATCGCAAGATTGAAACTCAAAGATCGCAAGATTGAAACTCAAAGATCGCAAGATTGAAACTCAAGAGATCGCAAGATTGAAACTCAAAGATCGCAAGATTGAAACTCAAAGATCGCAGATTGAAACTCAAAGATCGCAAGATTGAAACTCAAAGATCGGCAAGATTGAAACTCAAAGATACGAAGATTGAAACTCAAAGATCGCAAGATTGAAACTCAAAAGATCGCATGATTGAAACTCAAAGATCGGCAAGATTGAAACTCAAAGATCGCAAGATTGAAACTCAAAAGATCGCAAGATTGAAACTCAAAGATCGCAAGATTGAAACTCAAAGATCGCAAGACTTGAAACTCAAAGATCGCAAGATTGAAACTCAAGATGCAGATTGAAACTCAAAGATGCAAGATTGAAACTCAAAGATCGCAAGATTGAAACTCAACAGATTGCAAGATTGAAATTCAAAGATCGCAAGATTGAAACTCAAAGATAGCAAGATTGAAACTCAAAGATCGCAAGATTGAACTCAAAGATGCATGATGAACTCAAAGATTAAAACTCAAAGATCGCAAGATTAAACAAAGATGCAAATTGAAAATCAATACTAAATAAAATCAATCAAGATGAAATAAACCAAAGATGCAAATTGAAACTCAAAGATCGCAAGATTGAAATCAAAGATGCAAGATGAAACTCAAAGATACAAGATTGAAACTCAAAGATGCAAGATAAATCAAGATCGCAAATGAAACCAAAGATGCAAGATAAACTCAAAGAACGCAAGATTGAAATTAATGATAGATTGAAATAATAAAATCGCAAGAAAACTCAAGATCGCAAGATTAAACTCAAAGATCGCAAGATTGAAAACTCAAAGATCGCAAGATTGAAACTCAAAGATCGCAAGATTGAAACTCAAAGATCGCAAGATTGAAACTCAAATGATCGCAAGATTGAAACTCAAAGATCGCAAGATTGAAACTCAAAGATCGCAAGATTGAAACTCAAAGATCGCAAGATTGAACACAAAGATGGGCACAGGATTGAAACTCAAAGATCGCAAGATTGAAACTCAAAGATCGCAAAGATTGAAACTCACAAGATCGCAAGATTGAAACTCAAAGATCGCAAGATTTTAAACTCAAAGATCGCAAGATTGAAACTCAAAGATCGCCAGATTGAAACTCAAAGTTCGCAAGATTGAAACTCAAAGATCGCAAGATTGAAACTCAAAGATAGCAAATTGAAACTCAAAGATCGCAAGAATTGAAACTCAAAGATCGCAAGATTAAAACTCAAAGGATCGCAAGATTGAAACTCAAAGATCGCAATTTGAAATTCAAAGATCGCAGATTGAAACTCAAGATCGCAAGATATAAACTTCAAAGATCGCAAGATTGAAACTCAAAGATCGCAAGATTGAAACTCAAAGTTCGCAAGATTGAAACTCAAAGATCGCAAGATTGAAACTCAAAGATCGCAAAGATTGAAACTCAATATCGCAAGATTTAAACTCAAAATCGCAAGATTGAAACTCAAAGATCGCAAGATTAAAACTCAAAGATCGCAAGATTGAAACTCAAAGATCGCAAGATTGAAACTCAAAGATCGCAAGAGCTTGAAACTCAAAGATCGCTAAGACTTGAAACTCAAAGATCGCAATGATGAAACTCAAAGATAGCAAGATTTGAAACTCAAAGATCGCAAGATTGAATCAAAATCAAGATGAAATAAAACTCAAAATCCAAGATTGAAACTCAAAGATCGCAAGATTGAAACTAAAGATGCAAGATTAAAATAATCAAGATCGAAATTGAAACTCAAAGATCGCAAGATTGAAATCAAAGATCGCAAGATTGAAAAAAATCGAAGATTGAAACTCAAAGATGCAAGATTGAAACTCAAAGATCAAGATTGAAACTCAAAGATCGCAAGATTGAAACTCAAAGATCCAAGATTAAAATCAAAGATGCAAATTAAACTCAAAATGCAAGAATTGAAACGCAAGATTAAACAAAGATGAGATTGAAAAAAATCAAGATTGAAATAAAATGCAAGATGAATGAAATCAAAGATCGCAAGATTAACAAAGTCCAGATTGAAACAAAATAAGATTGAAATCAAAATCAAATTGAAACTAAAGATAAAGATGAAAAAATTGAAATCAAAGATCGCATGATTGAAACTCAAGATCGCAAGATTGAAATCAAAATGCAAATTAATCAAAGATTAAACTCAAAGATCAAGATTGAAACAAAGATCGCAAGATTGAAACTAAAATCGCAAATTGAAACTCAAAATGCAAGATTGAAACCAAAATCGCAAGATTAAACTCAAAGATCAAATTTGAAACTCAAAGATCGCAATTGAAACTCAAAATGAAATTAAACTCAAAGATGCAAATTGAAACCAAAGATGAAAATGCAAGATTGAAACTCAAATGCAAATTGAAACTCAAAGATCGCAAGATTGAAACTCAAAGATCGAAATTGAAAACTCAAAAATAGCAAAATTAAAACTCAAAGATGCAAGATTGAAACTCAAAGATCAAGATTAAACAAAAAATTCAAGATCCAATTGAACTCAAAATGGCAAATTAAAATCAAAGTCAAGATGAAATAAAATGAATTGAAACTCAAAGAACGCAAGATTAAAACTCAAAGACGCAAGATTGAAACTCAAAGTAAAGATTAAACTCAAAGATGAAGATTAAAACTCAAAGATCGCAATGAACTTAAACCAAAGACAATCGCAAGATTAAATCAAAGATCGCAAGATTGAAACTCAAAGATAAGATTAAATTAAAATCAAGATTGAAAATAGTAACAAAGATCGCAAGATTGAAACTCAAAGCAAGATTAAAACAAAGATCCAAGATTAAACTCAAAGATCGCAAATTGAAATTCAAAGTGAAATTAAACTCAAGATCGCAAGATTGAAACTCAAATGAGATGAAATCAAATGAAATGAAACTCAAAATCAAGAAATGCAAAGATGAAATAAAAACGCAAGATGAAATTAAATCAAAATCGCAAGTTTGAAACTCAAAATCGCAAGATTGAAACTCAAAGATCGCAAGAAATTAAAATCAAAGATCAAATGCAAAAACTCAAAGATCGCAAATTGAAATCAAAATCCAATTAAACTCAAAGATGCAAGATTAAACTCAAAGATGCAGAATTAAATCAAAGATCGCAAATTAAACTCAAAGATCCAAGTATAAAGATGCAAATAAACTAAAGATGAAATTGAAACTCAAAGATCGAAGATTGAAACTCAAAGATCAAAGATTGAAAACTCAAAGATCCAAGAATTGAAACTCAAAGATAAGATTAAACTCAAAGATTAAAATCAAGACCTAAAATCAAAGATTGAAATAAAAAGATCAAACATCGCAATGAAACTCAAATCGCACGTATGCAAGTTTGAATCTCAAAGATCGCGAAGATTAAACCTAAAAATGGCAAGATTGAAACTCAAATATTGCAAGATTGAAACTCAAAGATGGCAAGACCTGAAAATGCAAAGATCGCTATTTTGAACAACTCAAAGATGGCAAAATTAAAACTCAAAGATTGCATGATTGAAACTCAAAGATCGCAAGATCTAAAACTCAAAGATCGCCAAGATTGAAATTCAAAAGATCACAGGATTAAAATCAAAGATAGCAAGATTAAAACTCAAGATTGCAAGATAAAACTCAAAGATAGCAAGATTAAACTCAAAGATCGCAAGATTGAAACTCAAAGATCGCAAGATTAAACTCAAGATCGGAAGATTGAAACTCAAAGATCGCAAGATTGAAACTCAAAGATCGCAAGATGAAATCAAAGATCGCAATTTGAAACTCAAAGATCGCAAGAATTGAAACTCAAAGATCGCAAGATTGAAACTCAAAGATTGCAAGATTAAACTCAAAAATCGCAAGATTGAAATTCAAAGATCGCAAGATTGAAACTCAAAGATCGCAAGATTAAAACTCAAAGATCGCAAGATTGAAACTCAAAGATCGCAAGATTAAACTCAAAGATGCAAGATTGAAACTCAAAGATGGCAAGATTAAAACTCAAAGAATCGCAAGATTGAAACTCAAAAGATCGCAAGATTGAAACTCAAAGATCGCAAGATTGAAAACTCAAAAGATCGCAAGATTGAAACTCAAAAACTCAAAGATCGCAAGATTGAAACTCAAAGATCGCAAGATTGAAACTCAAAGATCGCAAGATTGAAACTCAAAGATCGCAAGATTGAAACTCAAAGATCGCAAGATTGAAACTCAAAGATCGCAAGATTGAAACTCAAAGATCGCAAGATTGAAACTCAAAGATCGCAAGATTGAAACTCAAAGATCGCAAGATTGAAACTCAAAGATCGCAAGATTGAAACTCAAAGATCGCAAGATTGAAACTCAAAGATCGCAAGATTGAAACTCAAAGATCGCAAGATTGAAACTCAAAGATGCAAGATTGAAACTCAAAGATCGCAAGATTGAAACTCAAAGATCGCAAGATTGAAACTCAAAGATCGCAAGATTGAAACTCAAAGATCGCAAGATTGAAACTCAAAGATAGCAAGATTGAAACTCAAAGATCGCAAGATTGAAACTCAAAGATCGCATGATTGAAACTCAAAGATAGCAAGATTGAAACTCAAAGATCGCAAGATTGAAACTCAAAGATGGCAAGATTGAAACTCAAAGATTGCAAGATTGAAACTCAAAGATCGCAAGACTGAAACTCAAAGATCGCAAATTTGAAACTCAAAGATTGCAAGATTGAAACTCAAAGATTGCAAGATTGAAACTCAAAGATCGCAAGATTAAAACTCAAAGATCGCAAGATTGAAACTCAAAGATGCAGGATTAAACTCAAAGATAGCAAGATTAAAACTCAAAGATCGCAAGATTTAAACTCAAAGATCGCAAGATTGAAACTCAAAGATCGCAAGATTGAAACTCAAAGATCGCAAGATTGAAACTCAAAGATCGCAAGATTGAAACTCAAAGATCGCAAGATTGAAACTCAAAGATTGCAAGATTGAAACTTCAAAGATCGCAAGATTGAAACTCAAAGATAGCAAGATTGAAACTCAAAGATCGCAAGATTTAAACTCAAAGATTGCAAGATTGAAACTCAAAGATCGCAAGATTGAAACTCAAAGATGGCAAGATTGAAACTCAAAGATCGCAAGTTTGAAACTCAAAGATCGCAACATTGAAACTCAAAGATCGCAAGATTGAAACTCAAAGATAGCAAGATTGAAACTCAAAGATCGCAAGATTGAAACTCAAAGATCGCAAGAATGAAACTCAAAGATTACAAGTTTGAATCTCAAAGATCGCAAGGATTAAACTCAAAGATCGCAAGATTGAAACTCAAAGATTGCAAGATTGAAACTCAAAGATCGCAAGATTGAAACTCAAAGATCGCAAGATTGAAACTCAAAGATGGCAAAATTGAAACTCAAAGATTGCATGATTGAAACTCAAAGATCGCAAGATTAAAACTCAAAGATCGCAAGATTGAAATTCAAAGATCACAGGATTAAACTCAAAGATAGCAAGATTAAAACTCAAAGATTGCAAGATTGAAACTCAAAGATCGCAAGATTAAAACTCAAAGATCGCAAGATTGAAACTCAAAGATGGCAAGATTGAAACTTAAAGATCGCAAGATTGAAACTCAAAGATCGCAAGATCGAAACTCAAAGATCGCAAGTTTGAAACTCAAAGATCGCAAGAATTAAACTCAAAGATCGCAAGATTGAAACTCAAAGATTTCAAGATTTAAACTCAAAAATCGCAAGATTGAAATTCAAAGATCGCAAGATTGAAACTCAAAGATCGCAAGATTAAAACTCAAAGATGGCAAGATTGAAACTAAAAAATCGCAAGCCTGAAACTCAAAGATCGCAAGATTGATACACAAAGATCGCAAGATTGAAACTCAAAGATCGCAAGATTGAAACTCAAAGATCGCAAGATTGAAACTCAAAGATCGCAAGATTGAAACTCAAAGATCGCAAGATTGAAACTCAAAGATCGCAAGATTGAAACTCAAAGATCGCAAGATTGAAACTCAAAGATCGCAAGATTGAAACTCAAAGATCGCAAGATTGAAACTCAAAGATCGCAAGATTGAAACTCAAAGATCGCAAGATTGAAACTCAAAGATTGCAAGATTGAAACTCAAAGATCGCAAGATTGAAACTCAAAGATCGCAAGATTGAAACTCAAAGATCGCAAGATTGAAACTCGAAAGATCACAAGATTAAACTCAAAGATCGCAAGATTGAAACTCAAAGATCGCAAGATTGAAACTCAAAGATCTCAAGATTAAAACTCAAAGATCGCAAGATTGAAACTCAAAGATGGCAAGATTGAAACTTAAAGATCGCAAGATTGAAACTCAAAGATCGCAAGATCGAAACTCAAAGATCGCAAGATTGAAACTCAAAGATCGCAAGATTGAAACTCAAAGATCGCAAGATTGAAACTCAAAGATCGCAAGATTGAAACTCAAAGATCGCAAGATTGAAACTCAAAGATCGCAAGATTGAAACTCAAAGATTGCAAGATTAAAACTCAAAGATCGCAAGATTGAAACTCAAAGATCGCAAGATTGAAACTCAAAGATCGCAAGATTGAAATTTAAAGATCGCAAGATCGAAACTCAAAGATCGCAAGATTGAAACTCCAAGATAGCTAGATTGAAACTCAAAAATCGCATGATTGAAACTCAAAGATCGCAAGATTGAAACTCAACAATTGCAATATTGAAATTCAAAGATCACAAGATACAAACTCAAAGATAGCAAGATTGAAACTCAAAGATCGCAAGATATATACTCAAAGATTGCAAGATTGAAACTCAAAGATCGCAAGATTGAAACTCAAAGATGGCAAGATTGAAAATCAAAGATCACAAGTTTGAAACTCAAAGATCGCAACATTGAAATTCAAAGATCGCAAGGTTGAAACTCAAAGATAGCAAGATTGAAACTCAAAGATCGCAAGATTGAAACTCAAAGATCGCATGAATGAAACTCAAAGATTACAAGTTTGAATCTCAAAGATCGCAAGATTAAAACTCAAAAATGGCAAGATTGAAACTCAAAGATTGCAAGATTGAAACTCAAAGATGGCAAGACTGAAACTCAAAGATCGTAATTTTGAAACTCAAAGATGGCAAAATTGAAACTCAAAGATTGCATGATTGAAACTCAAAGATCGCAAGATTAAAACTCAAAGATCGCAAGATTGAAATTCAAAGATCACAGGATTAAACTCAAAGATAGCAAGATTAAAACTCAAAGATTGCAAGATTGAAACTCAAAGATCGCAAGATAAAAACTCAAAGATCGCAAGATTGAAACTCAAAGATGGCAAGATTAAAACTTAAAGATCGCAAGATTGAAACTTAAAGAACGCAAGATCGAAACTCAAAGATCGCAAGTTTGAAACTCAAAGATCGCAAGAATTAAACTCAAAGATCGCAAGATTGAAACTCAAAGATTGCAAGATTTAAACTCAAAAATCGCAAGATTGAAATTCAAAGATCGCAAGATTGAAACTCAAAGATCGCAAGATTAAAACTCAAAGATGGCAAGATTGAAACTAAAAAATCGCAAGCCTGAAACTCAAAGATCGCAAGATTGAAACTCAAAGATGGCAAGATTGAAACTCAAAGATCGCAAGATTGAAACTCAAAGATCGCAAGATTGAAACTCAAAGATCGCAAGATTGAAACTCAAAGATCGCAAGATTGAAACTCAAAGATCGCAAGATTGAAACTCAAAGATCGCAAGATTGAAACTCAAAGATCGCAAGAATTAAACTCAAAGATCGCAAGATTGAAACTCAAAGATTGCAAGATTGAAACTCAAAGATCGCAAGATTGAAACTCAAAGATCGCAAGATTGAAACTCAAAGATCGCAAGATTGAAACTCAAAGATCGCAAGATTGAAACTCAAAGATCGCAAGATTAAACTCAAAGATCGCAAGATTGAAACTCAAAGATCGCAAGATTGAAACTCAAAGATCGCAAGATTGAAACTCAAAGATCGCAAGATTGAAACTCAAAGATCGCAAGATTGAAACTCAAAGATCGCAAGATTGAAACTCAAAGATCGCAAGATTGAAACTCAAAGATCGCAAGATTGAAACTCAAAGATCGCAAGATTGAAACTCAAAGATCGCAAGATTGAAACTCAAAGATCGCAAGATTGAAACTCAAAGATCGCAAGATTGAAACTCAAAGATCGCAAGATTGAAACTCAAAGATCGCAAGATTGAAACTCAAAGATCGCAAGATTGAAACTCAAAGATCGCAAGATTGAAACTCAAAGATCGCAAGATTGAAACTCAAAGATCGCAAGATTGAAACTCAAAGATCGCAAGATTGAAACTCAAAGATCGCAAGATTGAAATTCAAAGATCACAAAATTGAAACTCAAAGATAGCAAGATTGAAACTCAAAGATCGCAAAATTGATACTCAAAGATCGCAAGATTAAAACTTAAAGATCGCAAGAATTAAACTCAAAGATCGCAAGATTGAAACTCAAAGATTGCAAGATTGAAATTTAAAGATCGCAAGATTGAAATTCAAAGATCGTAAGATTAAAACTCCAAGATCGCAAAATTGAAACTCAAAGATGGCAAGATTGAAACTCGAAAATCACAAGACTAAAACTCAAAGATCGCAAGATTGATACACAAAGTTCGCATGATTGAAATTAAAATATCTCAAGATTAAAACTCAAAGATCGCAAGATTGAAACTCAAAGATCGCAAGATTGAAACTCCAAGATAGCTAGATTGAAACTCAAAGATCGCATGATTGAAACTCAAAGATCGCAAGATTGAAACTCAACAATTGCAAGATTGAAATTCAAAGATCACAAGATTGAAACTCAAAGATAGCAAGATTGAAACTCAAAGATCGCAAGATATATACTCAAAGATTGCAAGATTGAAACTCAAAGATCGCAAGATTGAAACTCAAAGATGGCAAGATTGAAAATCAAAGATCACAAGTTTGAAACTCAAAGATCGCAACATTGAAATTCAAAGATCGCAAGGTTGAAACTCAAAGATAGCAAGATTGAAACTCAAAGATCGCAAGATTGAAACTCAAAGATCGCATGAATGAAACTCAAAGATTACAAGTTTGAATCTCAAAGATCGCAAAATTAAAACTCAAAAATGGCAAGATTGAAACTCAAAGATTGCAAGATTGAAACTCAAAGATGGCAAGACTGAAACTCAAAGATCGTAATTTTGAAACTCAAAGATGGCAAAATTGAAACTCAAAGATTGCATGATTGAAACTCAAAGATCGCAAGATTAAAACTCAAAGATCGCAAGATTGAAATTCAAAGATCACAGGATTAAACTCAAAGATAGCAAGATTAAAACTCAAAGATTGCAAGATTGAAACTCAAAGATCGCAAGATTAAAACTCAAAGATCGCTAGATTGAAACTCAAAGATCGCATGATTGAAACTCAAAGATCGCAAGATTGAAACTCAACAATTGCAAGATTGAAATTCAAAGATCACAAGATTGAAACTCAAAGATAGCAAGATTGAAACTCAAAGATCGCAAGATATATACTCAAAGATTGCAAGATTGAAACTCAAAGATCGCAAGATTGAAACTCAAAGATGGCAAGATTGAAAATCAAAGATCACAAGTTTGAAACTCAAAGATCGCAACATTGAAATTCAAAGATCGCAAGGTTGAAACTCAAAGATAGCAAGATTGAAACTCAAAGATCGCAAGATTGAAACTCAAAGATCGCATGAATGAAACTCAAAGATTACAAGTTTGAATCTCAAAGATCGCAAAATTAAAACTCAAAAATGGCAAGATTGAAACTCAAAGATTGCAAGATTGAAACTCAAAGATGGCAAGACTGAAACTCAAAGATCGTAATTTTGAAACTCAAAGATGGCAAATTGAAACTCAAAGATGGCAAAATTGAAACTCAAAGATTGCATGATTGAAACTCAAAGATCGCAAGATTAAAACTCAAAGATCGCAAGATTGAAATTCAAAGATCACAGGATTAAACTCAAAGATAGCAAGATTAAAACTCAAAGATTGCAAGATTGAAACTCAAAGATCGCAAGATTAAAACTCAAAGATCGCAAGATTGAAACTCAAAGATGGCAAGATTAAAACTTAAAGATCGCAAGATTGAAACTTAAAGAACGCAAGATCGAAACTCAAAGATCGCAAGTTTGAAACTCAAAGATCGCAAGAATTAAACTCAAAGATCGCAAGATTGACACTCAAAGATTGCAAGATTTAAAGTCATAAATCGCAAGATTGAAATTCAAAGATCGCAAGATTGAAACTCAAAGATCGCAAGATTAAAACTCAAAGATGGCAAGATTGAAACTAAAAAATCGCAAGCCTGAAACTCAAAGATCGCAAGATTAATACACAAAGATCGCATAATTGAAACTCAAATATCTCAAGATTGAAACTCAAAGATCGCAAGATGGAAACTCAAAGATCGCAAGATTGAAACTCAAAGATCGCAATTTTGAAACTCAAAGATGGCAAAATTGAAACTCAAAGATTGCAAGATTGAAACTTAAAGATCGCAAGACTGAAACTCAAAGATCGCAAGATTGATACACAAAGATCGCATGATTGAAACTCAAATATCTCAAGATTGAAACTCAAAGATCGCAAGATTGATACTCAAAGATCGCAAAATTGAAACTCAAAGATCGCAAGATTAAAACTCAAAGATAGCAAGATTAAAACTCAAAGATTGCAAGATTGAAACTCAAAGATCGCAAGATTAAAACTCAAAGATCGCAAGATTGAAACTCAAAGATGGCAAGATTGAAACTTAAAGATCGCAAGATTGAAACTCAAAGATCGCAAGATCGAAACTCAAAGTACGCAAGATTGAAACTCAAAGATCGCAAGAATTAAACTCAAAGATCGCAAGATTGAAACTCAATGATTGCAAGATTTAAACTCAAAAATCGCAAGATTGAAATTCAAAGATCGCCAGATTGAAACTCAAAGATCGCAAGATTAAAACTCAAAGATGGCAAGATTGAAACTAAAAAATCGCAAGCCTGAAACTCAAAGATCGCAAGATTGATACACAAAGATCGCATGATTGAAACTCAAATATATCAAGATTGAAACTCAAAGATAGCAAGATTGAAACTCAAAGATCGCATGATTGAAACTCAAAGATCGCAAGATTGAAACTCAACAATTGCAAGATTGAAATTCAAAGATCACAAGATTTAAACTCAAAGATAGCAAGATTGAAACTCAAAGATCGCAAAATATATACTCAAAGATTGCAAGATTAAAACTCAAAGATCGCAAGATTGAAACTCAAAGATGGCAAGATTGAAAATCAAAGATCACAAGTTTGAAACTCAAAGATCGCAACATTGAAATTCAAAGATCGCAAGGTTGAAACTCAAAGATAGCAAGATTGAAACTCAAAGATCGCAAGATTGAAACTCAAAGATCGCATGAATGAAACTCAAAGATTACAAGTTTGAGTCTCAAAGATCGCAAGATTAAAACTCACAAATGGCAAGATTGAAACTCAAAGATTGCAAGATTGAAACTCAAAGATGGCAAGACTGAAACTCAAAGATCGCAATTTTGAAACTCAAAGATGGCAAAATTGAAACTCAAAGATTGCATGATTGAAACTCAAAGATCGCAAGATTAAAACTCAAAAATCGCAAGATTGAAATTCAAAGATCACAGGATTAAACTCAAAGATAGCAAGATTAAAACTCAAAGATTGCAAGATTTAAACTCAAAGATCGCAAGATTAAAACTCAAAGATCGCAAGATTGAAACTCAAAGATGGCAAGATTGAAACTTAAAGATCGCAAGATTGAAACTCAAAGATCGCAAGATCGAAACTCAAAGATCGCAAGTTTGAAACTCAAAGATCGCAAGAATTAAACTCAAAGATCGCAAGATTGAAACTCAAAGATTTCAAGATTTAAACTCAAAAATCGCAAGATTGAAATTCAAAGATCGCAAGATTGAAACTCAAAGATCGCAAGATTAAAACTCAAAGATGGCAAGATTGAAACTAAAAAATCGCAAGCCTGAAACTCAAATATCTCAAGATTGAAACTCAAAGATGGCAAGATTGAAACTTAAAGATCGCACAATTGAAACTCATAGATCGCAAGATTAAAACTCAAAGATGGCAAGATTGAAACTCAAAGATCGCAAGATTGAGAATCAAAGATCGCAAGATTGAAACTCAAAGATCGCAAGATTGAAACTCAAAGATCGCAAGAATTAATCTCAAAGATCGCAAGATTGAAACTCAAAGATTGCAAGATTGAAACTCAAAGATTGCAAGATTGAAACTCAAAGATCGCATGATTGAAACTCCAAGATCGCAAAATTGAAACTCAAAGATGGCAAGATTGAAACTCGAAAATCACAAGACTAAAACTCAAAGATCGCAAGTTTGATACACAAAGTTCGCATCATTGAAATTAAAATATCTCAAGATTAAAACTCAAAGATCGCAAGATTGAAACTCAAAGATGGCAAGATTGAAACTTAAAGATCGCAAGATTGAAACTCAAAGATCGCAAGATCGAAACTCAAAGTACGCAAGATTGAAACTCAAAGATCGCAAGAATTAAACTCAAAGATCGCAAGATTGAAACTCAATGATTGCAAGATTTAAACTCAAAAATCGCAAGATTGAAATCTAAAGATCGCCAGATTGAAACTCAAAGATCGCAAGAATAAAACTCAAAGATGGCAAGATTGAAACTAAAAAATCGCAAGCCTGAAACTCAAAGATCGCAAGATTGATACACAAAGATCGCATGATTGAAACTCAAATATATCAAGATTGAAACTCAAAGATAGCAAGATTGAAACTCAAAGATCGCATGATTGAAACTCAAAGATCGCAAGATTGAAACTCAACAATTGCAAGATTGAAATTCAAAGATCACAAGATTTAAACTCAAAGATAGCAAGATTAAAACTCAAAGATCGCAAGATTGAAACACACAGATCGCAAGATTGAAACTCAAAAATTGCAAGATTGAAACTCAAAGATGGCAAGATTGAAAATCAAAGATCACAAGTTTGAAACTCAAAGATCGCAACATTGAAATTCAAAGATCGCAAGGTTGAAACTCAAAGATAGCAAGATTGAAACTCAAAGATCGCAAGATTGAAACTCAAAGATCGCATGAATGAAACTCAAAGATTACAAGTTTGAATCTCAAAGATCGCAAGATTAAAACTCAAAAATGGCAAGATTGAAACTCAAAGATTGCAAGATTGAAACTCAAAGATGGCAAGACTGAAACTCAAAGATCGCAATTTTGAAACTCAAAGATGGCAAAATTGAAACTCAAAGATTGCATGATTGAAACTCAAAGATCGCAAGATTAAAACTCAAAGATCGCAAGATTGAAATTCAAAGATCACAGGATTAAACTCAAAGATAGCAAGATTAAAACTCAAAGATTGCAAGATTTAAACTCAAAGATCGCAAGATTAAAACTCAAAGATCGCAAGATTGAAACTCAAAGATGGCAAGATTAAAACTTAAAGATCGCAAGATTGAAACTCAAAGATCGCAAGATTGAAACTCAAAGATCGCAAGTTTGAAACTCAAAGATCGCAAGAATTAAACTCAAAGATCGCAAGATTGAAACTCAAAGATTGCAAGATTTAAACTCAAAAA
Organism: Stictocephala bisonia; assembly: GCA_035578905.1. NCBI lineage: Eukaryota > Metazoa > Arthropoda > Insecta > Hemiptera > Membracidae > Stictocephala > Stictocephala bisonia. The sequence continues at coordinate 2,937 of JAQJVL010004278.1, read as the reverse complement.
TCGCAAGATTGAAATTCAAAGATCGCAAGATTGAAACTCAAAGATCGCAAGATTAAAACTCAAAGATGGCAAGATTGAAACTAAAAAATCGCAAGCCTGAAACTCAAATATCTCAAGATTGAAACTCAAAGATGGCAAGATTGAAACTCAAAGATCGCACAATTGAAACTCATAGATCGCAAGAATAAAACTCAAAGATGGCAAGATTGAAACTCAAAGATCGCAAGATTGAGAATCAAAGATCGCAAGATTGAAACTCAAAGATCGCAAGATTGAAACTCAAAGATCGCAAGAATTAATCTCAAAGATCGCAAGATTGAAACTCAAAGATTGCAAGATTGAAACTCAAAGATGGCAAAATTGAAACTCAAAGATTGCATGATTGAAACTCAAAGATCGCAAGATTAAAACTCAAAGATCGCAAGATTGAAATTCAAAGATCACAGGATTAAACTCAAAGATAGCAAGATTAAAACTCAAAGATTGCAAGATTTAAACTCAAAGATCGCAAGATTAAAACTCAAAGATCGCAAGATTGAAACTCAAAGATGGCAAGATTGAAACTTAAAGATCGCAAGATTGAAACTCAAAGATCGCAAGATCGAAACTCAAAGATCGCAAGTTTGAAACTCAAAGATCGCAAGAATTAAACTCAAAGATCGCAAGATTGAAACTCAAAGATTTCAGTTTTAAACTCAAAAATCGCAAGATTGAAATTCAAAGATCGCAAGATTGAAACTCAAAGATCGCAAGTTTAAAACTCAAAGATGGCAAGATTGAAATTCAAAGATCGCAAGATTGAAACTCAAAGATCGCAAGTTTAAAACTCAAAGATGGCAAGATTGAAACTAAAAAATCGCAAGCCTGAAACTCAAATATCTCAAGATTGAAACTCAAAGATGGCAAGATTGAAACTCAAAGATCGCACAATTGAAACTCATAGATCGCAAGATTAAAACTCAAAGATGGCAAGATTGAAACTCAAAGATCGCAAGATTAAAACTCAAAGATCGCAAGATTGAAACTCAAAGATCGCAAGATTGAAACTCAAAGATCGCAAGAATTAATCTCAAAGATCGCAAGATTGAAACTCAAAGATTGCAAGATTGAAACTCAAAGATTGCAAGATTGAAACTCAAAGATCGCATGATTGAAACTCCAAGATCGCAAAATTGAAACTCAAAGATGGCAAGATTGAAACTCGAAAATCACAAGACTAAAACTCAAAGATCGCAAGTTTGATACACAAAGTTCGCATCATTGAAATTCAAAGATCGCAAGATTGAAACTCAAAGATCGCAAGATTAAAACTCAAAGATGGCAAGATTGAAACTAAAAGATCGCAAGCCTGAAACTCAAAGATCGCAAGATTGATACACAAAGATCGCATAATTGAAACTCAAATATATCAAGATTAAAACTCAAAGATCGCAAGATTGAAACTCAAAGATCGCAAGATTTAAACTCAAAGATTGCAATTTTAAAACTCATAGATGGCAAAATTGAAATTAAAAGATCGCAAGATTGACACTCAAAGATCGCAAGACTGAAACTCAAAGATCGCAAGATTGATACACTAAGATCGCATGATTGAAACTCAAATATCTCAAGATTGAAACTCAAAGTTTGCAAGATTGAAACTCAAAGATCGCAAGCTTAAAACTCAAAGATCGCAAGATTGAAACTCAAAGATCGCAAGATTGAAACTCAAAGATCGCAAGATTGAAACTCAAAGATCGCAAGATTGAAACTCAAAGATCGCATGATTAAAACTCAAAGATCGCAAGATTGAAACTCAACAATCGCAAGATTGAAATTCTAGGATCACAAGATTGAAACTCAAAAATCACAAGATTGAAACTCAAAGATCGCAAGATTGATATTCAAAGATCACAAAATTGAAACTCAAAGATAGCAAGATTGAAACTCAAAGATCGCAAAATTGATACTCAAAGATCGCAAGATTAAAACTTAAAGATCGCAAGAATTAAACTCAAAGATCGCAAGATTGAAACTCAAAGATTGCAAGATTGAAATTTAAAGATCGCAAGATTGAAATTCAAAGATCGTAAGATTAAAACTCCAAGATCGCAAAATTGAAACTCAAAGATAGCAAGATTGAAACTTGAAAATCACAAGACTAAAACTCAAAGATCGCAAGATTGATACACATAGTTCGCATGATTGAAATTAAAATATCTCAAGATTAAAACTCAAAGATCGCAAGATTGAAACTCAAAGATCGCAAGATTGAAACTCCAAGATAGCTAGATTGAAACTCAAAAATCGCATGATTGAAACTCAAAGATCGCAAGATTGAAACTCAACAATTGCAAGATTGAAATTCAAAGATCACAAGATTGAAACTCAAAGATAGCAAGATTGAAACTCAAAGATCGCAAGATATATACTCAAAGATTGCAAGATTGAAACTCAAAGATCGCAAGATTGAAACTCAAAGATGGCAAGATTGAAAATCAAAGATCACAAGTTTGAAACTCAAAGATCGCAACATTGAAATTCAAAGATCGCAAGGTTGAAACTCAAAGATAGCAAGATTGAAACTCAAAGATCGCAAGATTGAAACTCAAAGATCGCATGAATGAAACTCAAAGATTACAAGTTTGAATCTCAAAGATCGCAAGATTAAAACTCAAAAATGGCAAGATTGAAACTCAAAGATTGCAAGATTGAAACTCAAAGATGGCAAGACTGAAACTCAAAGATCGTAATTTTGAAACTCAAAGATGGCAAAATTGAAACTCAAAGATTGCATGATTGAAACTCAAAGATCGCAAGATTAAAACTCAAAGATCGCAAGATTGAAATTCAAAGATCACAGGATTAAACTCAAAGATAGCAAGATTAAAACTCAAAGATTGCAAGATTGAAACTCAAAGATCGCAAGATAAAAACTCAAAGATCGCAAGATTGAAC